>ML319712.1:0-79653 GCA_005239505.1 Nicotiana paniculata
AAGTAGTTCAGTCAATATCATTTTGCTAAGAGTCATGGAAGAAATGCTATTGGGGAATCAAGTGATCGCAAGGGCACGAGCCATATCAGGGTTTGATAACTCTACGGTTATAACAAAAGGAGAAATTGAACTTAGCACTTATGCTGAGGGAGTGATCAAAAGTACCAGGTTCCAAGTCATCGATACTGACATATCTTATAACGTAATCGTGGGAAGGCCATGGATCCACGACATGAAAGCAATACCCTCCACCTTGCATCAGGTAATTAAATTCCCCTCTGAATGGGGGATTCAACAAATTAGAGGCGAGCAGCAAACCACGAGAAATATAAATTTCGTGGTACACTACAACAAAAGAGTAGAGGTGGAAGAATCAAAAGATAAGGGAATCTCCCAAGCAGGTAACACCGCCCAAACATGCATGGAAGAAATTACTACCCAAATAGGTACGGAAGGTATTATTGCTGAAATAGGTACAAAAGAAAATACTCACGAGAAGGTGAATCAAGTTACCACGGAAGGTGCATTGGACCACATTGATGTAGATTCCAGACCGGATGTCATTCATGAATCGGAGGAAGACGAGCACATCAAAACAACTACGGAAGAGCTCGAAGTTGTTCCAGTGTCTGAACAAAAGCCTGAACAGAAAGTGTATATAGGCACGAGGCTGAGCCCCAGTCGAAGATGTAAGTTAATTGATTATTTAAATACTAACGCAGATTGCTTTGCGTGGTCCCACTCAGATGTGACAGGTATCCCACTAGAAGTGATGACTCATAAACTAAATGAATATCCATCCTTCGTACCTGTTAAGCAGAAGAAAAGAAAGCAAGGAACATTCAAGAACCAAGTGATTGACGAAGAGGTACATATACTCTTGAAGATTGGTTCGATACGAGAGGGGAACTTATTGTTATAAAGTCATGCCTTTTGGCTTGAAAAATGCTGGAGCCACCTATCAAAGGCTAGTGACCAAGATGTTCCAGGAACATATAGGAAAAATGATGGAAGTTTACATCGATGACATGTTGGTAAAATCAACACGGGCGGAAGACCATTTCCGACACCTCTCTATTACCTTTGACATTTTACGCAGGTACAATACTAAGCTGAATCCAGAAAAATGCGCTTTTGGCGTAGAATCAGGTAAATTCTTGGGTTTCCTTGTATCAAACAGGGGAACAGATGTAAATCCTGATCAAATTAAAGCTATAGAAGAAATACCTGATGTACTTATAAACAAAAAAGAAGTTCAAAGACTAACGGGAAGAATTGCAGCCTTAGGAAGATTTATTTCCAAATCTTCCGAGAAATGTTTTAAATTCTTTGCAGTTCTCAAAAAGCAAAATCGGTTCGAATGGACTAAAAAATGCCAACAGGCTCTCAAAGACCTACAGTCTCATCTATCAAAACCTCCGTTGTTGTCAAAGCCAAACGAGGGGGAGAGGCTGTACATCTACCTTGCCGTCTCGTAAATTGTTGTAAGTGCAGTGTTGGTAAGGGAGAATAAAGGTAAACAATCTCCTATTTATTATGTAAGCAAGACATTACTAGATGCTGAAACTAGATATCCACATCTAGAAAAATTAGCCTTAGCTCTAATCATGACATCCAGAAAATTAAGGCCATACTTTTAATGTCATCCAATCACAGTTGTGACCTCGTATCCATTAAGAAACATATTTCATAAACAAGAACTATCAGGAAGATTAGCCAAGTGGGACATAGAATTAAGTGAGCATGAAATAATATATCAGCCTAGGACTGCAATCAATTCTCAGATCTTAGCTGATTTTGTCGCTGACTTTACTAATAGCATTGTCCCTGAAGTGGAGACGAGTTACAACTCTTCGACGATGTTCATACGGGTCTATGGACCCTATTTACCGATGGTTCTTCCAATATAAAAAGTGTCGGCTTAGGCATAGTCTTAATATCACCCACGGGTGAAAAGACACGGCAATCTATCGAATGTTATCCTATAACTAACAATGAGGCGGAGTACGAAGCTGTTATTGTAGGATTAGAACTTGCACGAGAGCTTTCAATTGAGCAAATCATGATCAAAAATGATTCCCAACTGGTAGTAAATCAGATGCAGGGGACTTACATCGCTCGAGAGACTCGGATGCTACAATATTTGGAAAAGGCACGAGAGCTCGTGAGACGATTCAAAACATAGAAGGTAGTACAAATACCTAGAGAGGAAAATGCTGAAGCAGATGCATTAGCTAACCTCGCAGCAGTCACGGAAGTAACAAACAAGGACAATTCAATCGTCAATCATCTATTCCATTCAGCGATCGACCAAGATAGAAATGAGGTAACTTTCAACAATTTAACATGGGATTGGAGAAACGAAATCCTAATTTTTTTGCAGAATGGAACCGTACCTGAAGACAAGAAAACAACTCAAGCACTTCACCGCAAATCTCCACGGTACTGCCTCATTCACAACTCATTATATCGCAAGATGTTCAGGGGGCCCCTAGCAAAATGCCTCGGACCTAACCAAACGGAGTTTGTGATGAAAGAAGTTCACGAAGGACACTGTGAAAATCACTCAGGGGCGAGATCCTTAGTGAAAACCCTCATTAGAGCTGGATACTATTGGCCTAAGATGGAAGAAGAGGCCGAGAACTTCGTATCCAAATGCGACAGGTGCCAAAGGTTTGCCAATAACATGCATCGACCAGCGGAATTATTGCATCCAATAATATCCCCATGGCTTTTCATGAAATGGGGTATGGACATAGTGGGACCTCTTCCCATAGCTAAAGGACAGGTACGGTTTTTGCTCATGCTAACCGACTATTTTACAAAATGGGTAGAGGCAGAAGCGTTCAAACAAGTGCGAGAAAAGGAAGTTAAAATCATCTTATGGAGAAACATAATATGCCGGTTTGGGATACCAAAGAAGATCGTGTCTGATAATGGCCCACAATTCATAGGCTCGCAAATCACAGAATTCTTCGAAAGCTGGCAAATTAAACAGATCACTTCAACTCCATACCACCCCGTGGCTAATGGTCAAGGCGAGTCAACGAATCAGGTCATCATCAACAATCTAAAGAAGCGGCTGGATAAAGCCAAAGGAAACTGGCCTGATGAGTTACCAGTGGTACTATGGGCATAAAGAACAACTTTAAAAACAGCTACGGGAGAAACACCGTTCGCACTTTTCTATGGCTCAGAAGCCTTAATACATGTTGATATTGGCGAACCAAGCATAAGGTTTACAACAACCATGGAGGAAGAAAACGACGACGAATTGAGGACCAATCTGGACCTGCTCGAACCACAGAGAGAAGCAGCACTGATACGGATGGTAGCTCAAAACCAAATCATAGAGTGTTACTACAACTGTAAAGCTCATCTTAGGTACTTCAAGATTGGGGACTTCATCTTCAAAAAAGTCTTTCAATCAACGAAAGAAGCAGGCGCAAGAAAGCTAAATACAAACTGGGAAGGACCCTACAAAATCCGAGGCATAACTGGGAAGGGCGCCTACGAGTTGGAAGCTATGGACGACAAAATCTTACCAACAAGTTAGAATGCCATTCACTTGAAGAAGTATTACTTTTAAGGAAAAGAAGTACCCCCGGTCAGGTATCACACGTTCGATTTCATTTTGAACATTTGAAATTTTACTAACCTTTTTAGATAACAGAAATAAAGCAAACCCATCACCAGATGATGATATTAGGCCTGTAAAGACGCGAGAAAATAACTAAATTCCCGGTCTAGGATTACACTTTCTGATGGATATTTTAAAAGGGTTAAGCAGTCATCATCTAAAAATTATATACCTTCGAGTCCCGTATGTTTTTCCTTTTCAGGAAAAGGACCACAAGGAAGGAAAGTCAAGTGGTCGAGATTACATTCTTCAAAGCTCAAACACTTGGGGGACTATACAATATGGAAGGCAAAAACGAAGCAAAAAAGACTATAAAAAAGTCAAAGCTCGAGTCTGAAGATCCATCTATCCAGCAAGCCAAGTGATACGAGCAAAATCGAAAGAGCCAAAGATTCAAACACAAAGCCTCTAATCCAAAAAACCTTCGAATATGTTCAAGTTAAAAGGCAAAATGTTAGAAATGTTAGCCACGAGGAAGAAATGCGCATCTTTGTACTTATTCAAAAGAAAAACTGTTGTAACTAAAAACAATCACGATATCTTTGTACTCATATAGAAAACTGTTATCAAATAAAACAGTGACGGATGCAAAAGCATTTTCCTCGTGCTTATTGAAAACTGTTGTCGACAAAAAAAGTTACGGGTGAAAACCCCAACTTGAGTAAAAACTGTTACGAACAAAAAACAGTTGCTCTCTCGTATTAACTCGAAAAAACTGTTACATGCAAAAAACAGTTACGAAATACAAGTGTATATCAAATCTGTTAAAAGAAAATAGTTGCAACATGAGTTTTAGACGATAATCAGACACATGTAAAAAATTTTGAAAGTTCAAACACAAAACTTTCCTCAGAAACATTCTTAAGCATGTGAAAAATTCCTATCACTCTATTGCATTATTACACCTTTATGAAGTTGAGACGTCTTCTTCATTAAGTGTCGATCAAGAAAGGGACCTCTTCCATAAATTATGCCTACTACAAAAAGGCACACATTTAATATGACACCGTGCCTATTACGAAAATGTACGAGTAATCTAAAGCATTCTATATGCAAAACTCAGGGGTATAACTAAAACCTCGAAAAATAAAGCATGAAAAAGACTTAAACAGTGAAACAGAAACTCAACGAAAGACAAAAGTCATACTTGAATTAATATATTAAAAGGACTAAGTAAAAACTAAGTATTAACTTATACTTAGCCGTATAGAATTTTTATACATTGAGGTGACCCTAAGTTGTCATTTGGGGACTTTAAAGAGATCCAAATTAACCCCCTATGGGACTGGGGGTAACCACCAATTGAGACAAAGATAAAAAAAAAGGGTGAATCAACATCTTAATCTTCTTGAGGAGGGGGATTGACTTCTTCATCAGTAGAAGGAGTAAGAGCAGGTTGGGACAAAGAGGCTTGGACAACAGGATTCTCACCTTCAGGTGGGGAAAGATCCAAACCTTGTTGATCCTTTTTCATGGCTTCCTTGATCTTAAAATTTTCGGCGTCAAGGTCAAAATCTCCGCGACTCATTTCCGTCAATGTATCGAGGCGAGAATTCATGTACGCCCAACTAACATCGACAGCTGCCGCCTCTTCGAGACTTTCATAATCTCTCTCCCATATCTGAACCTTAGCTCTTAACCCATCCTTCTCGACTTCAGCAGATTCATGGGCATCCCTCAAAGGTATAATTGACTCCTCCAAATATTGGGTTTTGTCTAAAGCAATGCGAAGATCCTCCTGGGTTCAGGTAAGTGACTGCACAAGCTCGCCTGAGTATTCCTCCTTCTGCTCTAGCAAAGCTTTCAAGCTCCTAACTTCTTCCGAGGCACGAGATAATTTCTCAACAAACAAAGACTCAAGAATGCTCTTTTTTTGTCCATGTGGTTAGAAGAATCCTTCTCCATTGTCAACTCCGCATCCACAACTCTCATCTGCTGCTCCAAGGTATTCTTTTCTTCTTCTAAGGCTTCCATGTCGAGCCTCAGGCTTTCATATTGCCTCTTCCAATTCCCTGCGTCAGCATGCCACTCCTTTAGCTCTTGCTCCATGTTAGAAATCCTCTTCATGAGTTCTGTGCATATGAGATTGATCTATAAAAACAAAATCTATTAGATACGGTAATTACATAAGAATGAGATACAAAAGAATGAACGCTACCTTCAAGAAGGAATGCACAACCTCATTAGCCCAGGTAAGAGAACTGTGACTATCCAGCTTGGTCCTCTCTGTTAGGCCAATCAAAGGCTTGAGCCACACTTCGGGTTGGCTATATTTCTTAAAAAGGCTCCCATCAGCCGGAACCTCAATTAGCACTTGCCTCATCTCCCTACTGGAAGACCCTACTTCTCTAGTAGGAGGCACGGAAGCAGGCTGAGATGAAGGAGCCATGGGAAATAAAATTTGTGGAGCTGAAGAAGTCTCAGGCACAGAAGCTTGAGGAGCTGAGAAAGCCACGGGCAAGGCAGCAGCAGGGGCAGAAATGGCCAAAGGAGCAGTGGAAATAACCGGAGAGGATGAAATATCTCTAAAGAAGAGAGAAAAAACATCCAAAGGCGCCTCATTAACAGCAGAGCCAAAACCTTCGTGGAATAGATGATCTGCAGAATCATGTGCTAGAGAAGAAGAAGAATTCCCAGGGGTAGGAGGTCTGACACCAGGTACGGAAGACATAGCCACGGGTGTAGACTTATCGTCTAAGACCACCCTTCTTCTACGTGACCTGTGCACTAAATGCCCTCATCTTCTTCTTCTTCTTCAAAGGTCTTAGACCCGCCAACTTTCCTCTTGGAAGAAGAGGAACCAGTAATAATATCCTGGGCTTGAGCCAAAGACATCTTTGGGATGGATGCAGCTGATATCCCCCGAGCAGAAAACCCTGTCAAAAGGAAAAGGGTTAAACAAACGAAGAAAAAGAAGCTCGAGTAAGGAAAATAAGCGAAAACAAAAGTTTTACTTACCATGAGTCTTCACTTTTCAACCGTACTTCACAGAGAAGTACTTCCAAGATCTTTCCTCCAATGGAGCAACTGATAATAGCTTTTCTACCCAATCACGGATACTGAAGACATTCTCAATAGTACCCATGATTGCTGAAAGAGGAAGAAAATAGCTACGGTGTTAATAAAACACTTAAAGCAAAGAGAAGAAAAATAATAGGTGTGAGATAAAATGTAATCACGTGCGCGATTCCACTTCTCAGGGAAGGGAATATTTTCGTCGCCCACTAATTAGCAGTGGGCATAACAACGTACCGAACGTACCAACCTCTATCCTTATCGTCATCAGGGGTTATCAACACTCTTTTGCTCCTAGCAGCCAGAGTGAAAACCCCTTGACGAAATAAGGTAGGAGAATAAAGATGAATGAGGTTATTGAAGGAAAAAGGAACCAAGGCTAAAGAAGCTAAACATCTAAGACACACGACAACCCGCCACACAAGAGGACCAACTTGTCCTAAGAAAATGTTGAAGAAACGACAAAATTCGATGATGACTGGATCAATAGGAGGTCTAAACCCTAGAGTAAAAGGGTAAGTGTAAACAAAAGAATGCCTCGTCTTGTAAGGCGTTATTATTTGATTACTATTCGGAATAACAATGGGAAAATCAGACTCCCAAGAACATTCCCTGCAAACAAGGGGAATCAAACCTTCGGTAATAAGAGTGGGATACCTGTCAACACTATCAAGGGATGATGACTGGTCTACAAGAACCTGACTATCCCTAGTGAAGGGGTTCGTGATATTCTATACCCCTGGACAGAGACCTGGAAACCCTAGATCTTGGGGAGATTAAAGACCTAGCAGAAGGAGGGGAAACAATATTAGAAGATGAAGAACCTCACGAAGGAGTACAGCCTAAACTCCTCAGTCTACCACCTGTCCGACTCCGAGTTGGAGCGGAAGAGGGTGTCAACTCATCAACGTTTATGACTCCCTTAGATTGGTTTGAAGAAGACATATCCACAAAGGCAAAGAAAAATTTTCTTTACAAATAAAGTTTGAAAGTTAGAAGCTTTTCGTGAAAGAAAAGGAAAAGGGGGTATTAATACTCGAAGGCAACCGTAAAAAAAAGACAATGATGTGAAAACCATAATTGAAGATGTCATTTCGTGACTGGTGTAGCCGCAAGAAAGCCCTAAAAGGCACTGAATAATTGCAGAACCAACCCAAGAATGCCACGTGGCATAAGCATTAAATGGAAGTGAAAACGACGCTTACGTACAGGAAAAGATACAATGATTAGGGTAAAGCGGCGGAAAAATATTCCCGCCATAAATGAGTATCCACTTACCAAATATTAATTGATAAATATATGGTAAGTGGGGGGACTATCTGTATTGGTAAAAAAAGAGCTTCACACGTGTAATAAATCTTGATAACTCAGTAGTCTACTTGAAGCAATGAAGACACGACAGCTGGACAGGACTCTAAGAAGAGGTACGAGGCAAAGATGCACAAGAAATCACATCCACAGGTTAATTAGCTATGGAAGTTTCAAACTAATTGAGAAGATGAAGAGACACAGTCAAAAGTGTATTTGGACAAAATAAAGGGCAGATTTAGAGATCTTCAAATTAGATATCCATACGTTACACAACATTCACTCAAAAATTACGGTTGATTCATTGTGACGTTACATTGAAGTCATTATTAGTCATTAATGCTCAATCACTAAAAATGACAGACGTTATATTAGGAAATTCCCTATATAAGGGAGAAAAATATAACCTGTAAAAGGATCATCCCGAACTACTATTGCAATATACTTACTTTTGTACATCTTACTGCTTTCCATTTACAAGTTTACCTACTATTATAATCTTATTCTTTGGTTATCAGAAACCCGTGTTCTTCTTAAATAGCTTTGGGCAAAGAATCCAATTCTTTGCTTAAACAATTATCTATATGGTTTGTCATGTGAGATGTTCACGGATCACAAGAGTTTACAATATTTGTTCAAGCAGAAAGAGTTGAATTTGAGCCAGAGGAAATGGTTGGAGCTGCTGAAACATTATGACATCACCATCTTATATCATCCGGGGAAGGCCAATGTGGTGGCCGGTGCTTTGAGTAGGAAGTCAGCCAGTATGGGTAGTCTTGCATATATTCTGGATGGGGAGAGACTGCTTGCTTTGGATGTTTAGGCTATAGCCAATCGCTCATGAGATTGGATGTTTTACGAGCCTGGCCATGTTCTAGATTATACAGTTTCTTACTCTTCATTATTTGATCTTATTTGAGATCGGCAGTATGATGATCCTCATTTGTGTGTACTTAGGGACACGGTGCGGCACGATGGTGCCAAGCAGGTTACAGTTGGTGACGATGGGGTTTTACGGATGTAGGGTCGTATTTGTGTACCCAATGTGGATGGACTTCGTGAGTTGATTTTAGAGGAGGCCCATAGTTTCCGGTACTCCATTCATCTGGGCGCCGCAAAGATGTATCAGGATTTGCGGTAGCACTATTCGTGGAGGAGGATGAAGAAGGATATTGTGGCATATGTAGCTCGATGTTTGAATGTTCAACAGGTTAAGTACGAGAGTCAGAGGCCTGGTGGATTGCTTCGGCAGATTCCTGAGTGTAAGTGGGAGCGCATCACCATGGATTTTGTTGTCGGGCTCCCACGGACTTAAAGGAAGTTCGATGCAGTATAGGTTATTGTGGATAGGCTGACCAAGTCAGCACATTTCATCCCTGTGGCAGTTTCATATCCTTCGGAGAGATTGGAAGAGATCTACATTAGGGAGATTGTTCGTCTTCATGGTGTGCCCGTGTCTATTATTTCTGACCGAGGTACGCAGTTTACCTCGCATTTCTGGAGGGCAGTTCAGCGTGAGTTGGGAACGAGGGTTGAGTTGAGCACAACATTTCATCCTTATATAGACGAACAGTCCGAGCGTACTATTCAAATTTTGGAGGATATGCTACGAGCCTGTGTCATTGACTTTGGAGGTTCTTGGGATCAGTTTTTGCCATTAGCCTTTCCTACAACAACAGCTATCAGTCGAGCATTCAGATTGCTCCTTATGAGGCATTATGTGGTAGGCAGTGTCGATCGTCGGTTGGGTGGTTTGAGCCGGGAGAGGCTCAGTTGTTGGGTACTGACTTAGTGCAGGATGCCTTGGATAAGGTTAAGATCATTCAGGATAGACTTCGTACAGCTCAGTCCAGGCAGAAGAGTTATGCCGATCGCAGAGTTCGTGATGTGGCATTCATGGTCGGAGAGCGGGTGTTGCTTCGGGTGTCGCCCATGAAGGGCGTGATGGGATTTGGGAAGAAGGGCAAGCTAAACCCTAGGTACAATGGCCCATTTGAGATCCTTGATAGAGTGGGAGAGGTGGCTTACAGGCTTGCGTTGCCACCGAATTTATCAGCTGTGCATCTAGTGTTTCATGTGTCTATGCTTCCGAAGTATAACGACAATCCAGAAAATGTGTTAAACTTCAGCAGTGTCCAGTTGGACAAGAACTTGACCTATGAGAATGAGCCGGTAGCCATATCAGACCGGCAGGTTTGTCAGTTGAGATCGAAGAGTTATCCTTCGGTTCATGTTCAGTGGAGAGGTCAGGCTGCCAAGGCAGCTACCTGGGAGTCCGAGTTCGATATGCGGAGCCGGTATAGCCATCTTTTCCCCGATTCAGGTACTTTTCTATGTCCGTTCAAGGACGAACATTGTTTTAGACGTGGAGAATGTGATGACCCAAAAAGTCATCTCTCATTTTGTAAGTCAAAATTGTGTTCTAAGGCCTTGAAAACCTCCTTTTATCTCACCTTGTTTTGCGTGTGCAGTCCGGACGTATATCCGGAAAGCTTTTATATGAAAAACTGAGAAAAAAATGCTATTGTTTCCTTTAAAATTGAATTTAAGTTGACTTCGATCAATATTTTGGGTAAATAGACCCGGACCCATGATTTGACGGTCTCGGAGGGTCCGTAGGAAAATATGGGACTTGGGCGTATGTCCGGAATTAAATTTCGAGGTCCCAAGCCCGAGAAATAAATTTTTGAAAGAAATTATTTTACTGAAATTATAAGAGTTTTTGGAAATTTGATTATATTTGAAATTAATGGTCCGTATTTTCATTTTAGATCCTAGTACAGGTTTAATATGGTATTTGAGTGCTGCCTATAAAATTTGGTAAGAAACGGAGGTCATTTGACGTGATTCGGACTCGTAGTTGTGAAATTTGAAACTTTGAAAGTTCTTGAGATTTTCCTTTGATTTTTATGCTAAATTCGTTGTTTAAGGTGTTATTTTGATGATTTGATCGCACGAGTAAGTTCGTAGGATGTTTTTAAGGTTGTGTACATGTTTGGTATGGAGCCCCGAGGGCTCGGGTGAGTTTCAGATAGGTGTCAGAGTGGTTTGGACTTAGAAAAATCTGGTGAGAAAACTGTTTATGGTGTCTGGAAAATTGTTAGAACAAACTCGTGGTAACCCATGCGAACGCGAGGAGTAAGTGGGGCTGGGGTTGGGATTTTCTCTATGAAAAGGTATAGACTTTGGGTGCGAACGTGGAGCATTGGGAAATTACTCTACGCGAACGCACCAGGTCAAACGCGAACGTACAATTATGGGGGGGGGGGTTGGCTAGGAACCTAGGAGAGCTATGCGAACGCGACCCCTTAGGTGCGGACTGAGTACATTCGCCCAACACTTAAAACAGTAGAAAAACGGGATTTTAGCCATAACTTCTATTTTCAAAACGAAGGAATCTTAGGGGCGATTTTTGAAGGGGATTTCACCACCAAGTTCTAAGTTTTTGTTCTTAAACTCATTTTCTTCATTTTTCATTAACACCCATTATATTTCTAGACCTAATTTTGTTCTTGAAGGGTAGAAATTAGGGATTTTAGGAGAGTTAGGGATTTTACAAATTTGGGAATTTAGACCTCGATTTGGGGTCAGATTCCGAAACTAATTATATATTCAGGCTCGTGGGTGTATGGGTGATCGAGTTTTGGTCCGAACCTTGTGTTTTGACCAAGCGAGCCCGGGGTCGATTTTTGACTTTTTGGGAAGAATGATAGATAACTCATAACTAAGCATTGAGGTTGAATTATTTAGCATTTATTGATATTGTTAAGCTAATTTGGTCTAGATACAATTGAATTGGAGGCGAATTCTAAAGGGAAAGCGGTAATTGAGGCTTGAGTTTGGTCGTGGAATTCGAGGTAAGTGTTTGGCTTAACCTTAGCTTGAGGGAATAGGTATTGTGTCTTATTTGCTACGTATTAGTGATATGTTCAACGTATAGGTGTGGTGACGAGTATTTATACATTGGTGTCAAGCATGCCCGTGAATTGAATATTGAACTTTATGTGATTTTTCATTAAATATTACTTAAGTTTAATTTGATGATTATTCATGTTGGTAGAATGTTCCTTGGTATTGATAATTGTCGAGTATTGTTTCAAGTTGAGAATTATTTTGTGAAATAGAATAACTAGGTGAGATTGGTTATAGTTGTTTCCCTTGCCGGGATGATATTGATTCTACTGTTGGCTCCCTTGCCGGGACGTTATGGTTCTTATTATTATTATTAATATTTTATATTGTTGATTTCCTTGTCGGATTGCTGCTATTGATTTGTTTGGGTGAGGAAGAGTGTAAAGCACGAAGGGTGATGCCGTGTATCATATTGAGGATGAGAGTAAAAGCACGTAGGGTGATGTTGTGCCATGATATGAATTTAAAAGCACGAAGGGTGATGACGTGCCGTTTCTATTGATTTATTGTGAGGATGAGAGAAAAAGCACGAAGGGTAATTCCGTGCATTCTATTTATTATTTGGTGAGGATGAGAGTAAAATCACGAAGGGTGATGCCGTGCATTCTATTTATTATTTGATAAGGATGAGAGTAAAAGCACGAAGGGTGATGCCGTGCACTTGTTTTTGTGCTGTTACTTCTGTTGTTTAAATTGATATCTAATTTGTTGCTTTACTTCATTATTTCCATTATTCGATATTTCCTCCCCTCAACATGTTCCCCTTTCTTTGTATTTAGCTGCTTATTTCTTGTTGTTATTATTTTCTCTGTATATGATTAAACTGCACATGTTTAATTGGTTGTCGTGTCCTAGCCTCGTCACTACTTCGCCGAGGTTAGGCTCGACACTTACTCAGTACATGGGGTCGGTTGTACTGATGCTACACTCTGAACTTTTGTGCAGATCCTGGTACAGGACCCTACGAACCTTAGAGTGAGGAGGCTGCCTTCAGTCCATTGGAGATTCCGAGGTAGTCCTGCAGGCTTCCACAGGCCTTGGTGTCCCCTCCTACTTTATTTTCCATTTTGTTCTTCTTTATTCCGAGATAGATGTATTTATTTTTTTCAGACTCTTATATAGTATTCATAGACAGTCCGTGAAGTTGTGACACCAAATTATGGGTTTAGTATTATGAATTTCATAATGGCATATAATCAAGTTGTTAGACTTTGTTTTATTCCGCACTTTTATTTCCACTGATTTGTACATCACCTGTTATCTGTTAAAAATAAATGAATAGGGTAAATAAACATTAACGTTTTCTTACCTAGAGGGTTCGATGTTAGGCGCCATCACGGTCCCGACGGTGGGATATTCGGGTCGTGACAGAAAGTCATCAGGTTATGCTGGCATCAACTAGGGAGTGGGACTCAACCTTTTCAAATCTTTGCCGAGACGGTTAGCCACGTGGGACTCAACCTTTTCAACTTTATTTGCCTTTATAGGTGCTTCAATTTGATTTTCCCCTTCCAAGAGTTCTGATTTCAAAGCATCGGCCGCCATGGCCAGTCAAGGTCGACTTGATCCCCCTGACGAGGCTGGTTGCCTTTTGCATATTAGCTCGTATCAAATGAGAATCCCTTAAATCAGTCTTACCATCATTTCTTTGTCTTAGTTTCAAAACAGAGTTAGACTGAAAGGGATTCAAAGAAAAACAACCAATGGAATGGACAAATTTAAACAAGAGGTATCCATTTCGGGGAAAGGACAGAAGGACTTATCTGGAGTACATGCGGACTTCAATGAACATGATATGCCTTTTGGACTGGATGCCTGATCCGTGCAAACCGTCCGGACTCTGAGAAATTCATCACAATGTTTCCCTCAAAACGGAGAAACCTTGCCCAGGACTGTGTCAATGTCAGTGACTAATGATCCTCTTTTTTGATCAGTGGTTCTCTTTGCGGGTTTTCACTAGCTAACCTCTCTCATTTCTCTTCTCACCATTTCCTTATAGTGCTCTTTGCGAGTTTTCACTAACAAGACTCTCTCATTTTCAATTTTTCTGCTTACCGTCGCCTCACGGTGCTTGTGTGGGTTTTCACCAATAAGACTCTCTCATTTTATTTCTGTCATTTGGTTGTATCAGATCAAATTAACTGTATCCCCCAATTTTGGACATCTTTACCGATTGATCGGAAGGACTTGAACATGATATGGGGTAAAAAGAATTTGAATTGAATTACAACTTTGGAACATTTCAGGCGAAACCATCACCGAACCATTATAACTTATGCCCCAGTTTCACTTTTGGGGGGAATTTTGATTTTTATTTTGGTGTGACTAAACCCCAAAGAGAGGCTGCCTACGTGTCCTTCGGAATCAAGTCGAACTTAGTTCAGGAAACTTATTTTGTTTTTGTTGATTTTTTTTTTTCTGTTTTGTTTTGTTTTCTCTTTCTTTTCCTTTCCCTGTTCTCATTTTTTCATTTCATTTTCTTTTTGTCTTTTTTTTTTCTTATTTGTTTTTTCAATAACACTTTCAGGTTCCAAAGAAGGTAATCAAAGAAGAGTAACCGGCTCAAAAGGGTTTACAAAAGGGTTAATGTGTTTTGGTAGCGAGAATGAAAGCCTTCATCATCCCAATCGGAGAACACTTAATACTATATGGAGGATCAAACATAGTACCTTTTGACTGCACCTGCATTGACAGTTATTTCAGGGACATTTTCTTCGATGTACCCCAAGTACAAACACACTCTTTTGGCAGTACTCTTGTTGCAATGTATAGACCTTTCCAGTCTGAACCAGTTTTCTTTTAGCTGTTCCGAGTCTTTATTTTATTTCGTTAAACCTATTTTCATCGCATTTTGATTCTTGATTCATTATTTCGAATTCTGACAACGTTTTAGGATCTGGACATGAAGTCTGCAAGCATGTCATGCTATTGAAAACTGCATTTAACAGAACTAAAAAGAGAATAAGAAAAGTGGCAAAGAAAAGGGACATTCCTGGAAAATGAAATATTGATTTGATTTTGATTTTTTGTTTTTAGAATTTTCAAGATACAAGGGTTTATATCGGAATTAAGACAATAAAGTAAAACATCCGGATTACACCTTGAGTTAATCCGAATGCAGATAGGATAACAAGAGCTACCGAGACTCCCATCTGATGGGGGAAACTTTCAGGATTGGCGGCCATTTTTTTGGCTTTTCTTTTGTCTCGGCAATGGATGCAATGGCCTTCGGTGCCAGATCAAGTTCTTCATCTTAGCAAATCGTTCCGACTACTGGCCCAGTGTGAGCAAGCAGGGGATTGTTCATCATATTAAGGTCATTTTCATCCCTAAGCACTATTGTCTGGACCTCGATGAGGTCTTCCACTGCTCTTTTAAGAGTCCAACAATCTTCAGTGCCATGCCCCGTTGATCCTGAGTGATATTCACATCTAGCATCAGCTTGGTGCGAGGGGGACTCGGGGTTCGGCCGGTTCGGGGCCACTGGCTGCAGCAGGCCTGTCCTGACCAACTTTTGGAACAAGGTAGAGTATGATTCACCAATTGCGGTGAATTGATTCCTTCTGGAGGGCTCTCTTGGGCGAGGATTGTATTGGGGAACATTTGGTTGGGAATTATATGGATTGGTAGGGATTGACATTTTTGGGAGGTGGAGCTCAGTTTTTATATAATGTTGTGGTCGGGTATAAGATTGCGCATTCATCACCACATAGAGAGGTGGTGTCATGGCATAAGCAGCATCTTGATAGGGATAATAGTGTAACGGGACATTAGGAAGCATATATGATTGGTTAAACGCACTTAGGGCCCCTTTCAAGCTCGAATCCATCATAGCTTCCTCTTTTCTCTCATTTCTGTTCATCAAACCTCCAGAATCATTCTGAACGGCCTGTGATGCAACCTTAAAAGCAGTTTGACTCAAGATTCGGCTCGTTTTAAACCATTTTCGACCATCTCCCCAATTTTTTATAGCTTCAGCGAACGGTCTACCCATAGCGGACACCGTGTTCTGAAGTAGTCTGCCTCTTGGGCCTGTAGGAAGACTATAACCATTTCTTCTTCGTCCATTGGAGGCTTTACCCTGACAGCTTGCTCACTCCATTTGACAGCATATTCACGAAAGCTTTCCGCGGTTTTATTTTTCAAATTTGACAAGAGTTCCTGTCGTGAGAGATGTCTAGCATACGGTATCATATCCTTCTATTTTCCTCAGCAGCTGCTGAGTCCGGCTGCGGGATAGCCGATGCCGGGCTATCTTCGGGCTCAATTACCGGTAGATTACTTTTTGAGGCCAAGGCGATACTTCCTTTAGATCTCGTGAAGTAAGGGTGTGAAGACAGATTACCACCACAAAACCAACCACCTAAAAATAGAACCTCTTCTTTTAGCAATACACAACAAACCAGTTAGTTTCAGACATTTAACACCTAGGGAATCGCATATTGGGGATGCAATGAATGCACCTAAACAGTTAAACGTTTTCTAAATGTTTTGCAATGGTTGCGTGTTGCATCCCGACCTTTAAATGTCCCTTTCCAATTTTGTTTCTCCCTTTTTTTTATTTTTCATATCTCGATTTCTTTTTCTTTCTCTTTTTTTTTCGCTTTTTTTTTTCTCAGTTATTTTGTTACTCTTCTTCTTCTTCTTCTTCTTTTTTTTATTCTTTTTTTTTCACTTTCTTTCTCTCTCTCTCTCTCTCTCTTTTAAAATTTTTTTATGGCTATGATCGAATCCTATAGGGATTGCCTACGTATCATGATGCCGCATGAATCAAATCTAGCGTAGTTCGGGGAGATTGAGAATGGAGTAAATAAGCTAACTCTTTTTTTTAGAATTTTCAAAAGAAAGGATTTAAAAGAAGAAAGAAAATATTTCGGCTCTTTTTTTATTGATTTTTTAAAAATGTTTGAAAGAAAGACTTCTAAAGAAGCAAGAAACTATTTTTTGAATTTTGATTTGTATTATTTTTCTTTTCTTTTTTTTTTTCTAGGAGAAAGATTTCTAAAGAACATATTCTTTTTTTTGAATTTTGATTGATTTGGTTTGAATGAAAGACTTCTTAAAATTCTTTTTCTTTTGTTTTGAACTTTGGGAATTTCAAGAATAAAAAGAAAAAATATTTTTTGTCGAATTTCCATTCGTTTTGTCTTTTTTTTTAAAGAAGAAATAAAATATTTTTGGATTTTGAATGTTGCCTCTAAATTTTCAAAAGGACTTTAAAGAATGATTATGTCACGACCCCAGATCCTAAACCGGCCGTGATGACGCCTATCGTTGAACTAGGTTAGCCAACCATCACATATTTACAGTTTCTTTCCGAAATCCCAACTCATTTTCAACATTTCACAGAACGTATATAAAATTAACGAATCTATTAAGCAAAATAAACAGTTAAACAGTCCAAAAACCATCCCCAAGATCCGGAGTCAACATGTCATGAGCATCTAAGGAATATACCAAAAAGTCTACTATTATAATATAAAACCTCGGAACGAAAAACTATGTGCAAAAACAAGAAAGGGAAAACAGAGATGCTGCAGACGCTGAACAACTACCTCAATGTCCCGACTCCGGCTTCGCACGGAAATAGATGACTAACGCTTGGTATCAGCACCTGTATCTGCACACAGGGGTGTAGGGAGTAATGTGAATACGCCAACTCAGTAGTAATGAAGATAAATCAAGTCTAAGCAGTAAGAAACACATAAAAATCAAATCATCAGTTCATAATATTCGCAACCTCTCTTTATATATATATATATGAAATCAACATGCCTTAAAAGCCAACTTCAATAAAATCCTTAAAAAAAAAGTGTTTTCCAACAATTTCAGAAATAAAAGTACCTGAAGAATTTAGTGTAAAATGAAATAAGTCATAAGTAGCCCCTCGGGCCAAAACATGAATCATAAATTGCCCCTCGGGCAGAACATCACTCAGCATACCTCACAGTATCAGCCCCTCGGGCAACCTCACTTTCACTCATGCCTCTGAATCACTCGTCACTCGGCACTCACACTCAGTAGGTACTGCGCTCATTGGGGGTGTGTACAGACTCCGGAGGGGCTCCTTCAGCCCAAGCGCTAAAATCAAGCCACCTCATGGAATATCATATCCTCACAATCAGGCCCTCGGCCTCACTCAGTCAGAAACTCTCAAAAGCCCCTCGGGCATATCAGTAAAACGGGGTACTCGACCCAAAACATCATTTTATATCTCAAAATAGTGTAAATAGGGCTGAGTTTCAAAATCAGTTAAACATAACATGACTGAGTGTAAATCATAAGTCAACACAGTTAGGAAAATGGCAGTAAAAAGCCCACAAGGGGTCTAAACAAGTCGGCACGAGGCACCAAACATGGCTTATAGCCCAAATATAACAATAGTTTTAGAACACAACTTAACATATGATTTAGAGTAAAATAAGCAACTCAATAGTTGCCGCGGAGAGGACCAAGTCCAATCCAAAAATTAGTGCACGCCACATACTCGTCATCCGACATATGCGCTATTCTAAAAATAGTCAGAAAATACGAAGTCCGGGGTTTCATACCCTCAGGACAAGATTTATAGCCATTACTTACCTCTACCAGGCCACAATACTAATCCGCGATGCTCTTGCCCCTCAAATCGGCTCCCGATTGCTCCGAGTCTAACCAAAACCAGATTAGCATCATCAATATACGCTAAAGGAACAAAACATAATCAAAAGCTATCAATTTTAAGCACAATTCCCGAAATTGGCCAAACCCGAGCCCTGGGCCCACGTCTCGGAATTCTATAAAATTTACATCACAAGAATATTCATCCTCCCATGATTCTATACATACAAAGAACACCAAAATCGGACCACAATTGTCCACTCAAATCATCAAAAGAAATTTTCAATTCTCGTGCACCTAACCTCCCCAAATTTTGGGTTTAATTCCAACTAATTTCCAGTTTAATTACTTAGAAAACAACATAGAATCGAGTTATGAAGTCGGAAATCTTACCTCCAAGTGATTCCCTTTGATTTCCTCTTCAATCCCTCTCAAAGATCTCCAAACCCGCCCAACAATGGAGGAAAACTAGACTAAATTCGCAAAAATGGCCTTTTGAAACATTCTGCCCAGCACTAAATATTAACTCACTGCGATCGCGGGACCACCCACGCGATCGTGAAGAACAAACTTACTGCCTCCAAATCTTACTTATTGCGATCGCACCATTCCCCACGCGATCGTGAAACTTTGATACCCTGACCTATGCGATCGCGTATCCATTCACGCGATCGCAAAAAAAAATTGCCACAACCTCACGCGCCCCCTTTTTCTTCTAGGAGATCGAACAACGAACCACGCGACCGCATTGCTCAAGTCTGACCAACCTATGCGATCGCAAACCTTATTACACGATTGCATAGAACAAAACTGCTTGCCTCAATCCTTCCTCTACGCGGTCGCAGGTGAACTCACACGATCGCAGTGAAGAAACCACAGCTGCTAAAACACCAGAAAACCAGCAATCTCCCAAAGACCAAAAGTGCCCATTTGAGTATCCGAAATACACCTGAGTCCCCCGGGACCTCAACCAAACCTACCAACATATCCCATAACATCATTCAAACTTAGTCGAGACCTCAAAACACAAAAGACAACGCAAAAACACCAAAGTTACATCAAATTCAAGCCTATGAACTTTGAAACTTCTAAATTCCGCCAATGATGCCGAAACCAACCAAAACATGTCCGAATGACCTGAAAATTTGCACACATATCCAAAATGACATTACGAACCTTCTCCAACTTTCGGAATTCCATTCCGACCCTGATAGCCTATTTTCCACTACCGGCCGAAAATCGCCAAAAACTAAGTTCTACTCCGGACATCAAAACTTCATTCCGAACACATTCCTAAGTCCCAAATCACCTAACGAAGCTATCCGAGCCATAAAATCCACATTCCGAGGTCGTTTACCAATAAGTCAACTCCCAGTTGACTTTTTCAACTATTAAGCTAATTTAAGAGACTAAGTGTCTCAGTTCTCACCACGACCACTCTGAACCCGAACCAACTGACCCAACACAACATAAATAGGCCAAGCAACATACGATAAAGCAGAAACGGGGGAAACTGGGCTAATCTCACGGAATGAGCGACTGGGTCGTTGTATCCTCCCCCTCTTGAACAAACATTCGTCCTCGAACGGGTCTAGAAACATACATGGAGTCTCAAATAAGTGAGGATATCTGCTCCGCATCTCCTGCTCAGTATCCCAGGTGGCATCCTCCACCGCTGTCCTCTCAACTGAACCTTCACTGAAGCTATATCCTTAGACCTCAGCTACCTGACCCGACGACCCAAAATAGTCGTTGGCTCTACCACATATGACATATCACCCTCGATCTGAACCATGCTGAAGTCCAAAACATGAGACGGGTCACCAACATACTTCCGGAGCATCGAAACATGGAACACTGGATGAATACTCGATAAGCTGGGAGGCATGGAAAGCCTATAAGCCACCTCCCCAATCCTCTGAAGCACCTCAACTGGCCCAATGAACCGGTGACTCACCTTTTCCCTCTTCCCGAACCTTATCACACCCTTCATGGGTGACACCTTCAGCAGCACCTTCTCCCCAACCATGAAAGACACATCTTGAACCTTCCGTTCCGCATAACCCTTTTGCCTAGACTGCGCCGTGCGAAGTCACTCCTGAATCAACTTCACCTTACCCAACGCATCTTGAACCAAGTCTGTGCCCAATAGCCTAGCCTCGCCCGGCTCGAACCAACCAACCGGAGATCTGCACCTCCTACCATATAAAGCCTCATACGGAGCCATCTGGATACTTGACTGATAACTATTATTATATGCAAACTCCGCGAGTGGCAGAAACTTGTCCCATGAACCCCCAAAATCAATGACACATGCACACAACATATCCTCCCAAATCTGAATAGTACGCTCCGACTTCCCGTCGGTATGAGGATGAAATGTTGTGCTCAACTCGACCTGAGTACCTAAATCCCTCTGCACAGCCCTCCAAAACTGAGATGTGAACTGACTACCTCTGTCAGAAATGATAGAAACTGGAACCCCATGCAATCGAACAATCTCCCTGATGTATATCTCAGCTAACTGCTCCGAAGAATAAGTAGTACCAATAGGAACGAAGTGCGTGGACTTGGTCAGCCGATCCACAATAACCCATATAGCATCAAACCTCCTCGAAGTCCATGGAAGCCCAACTACGAAGTCCATGGTGATCCGCTCCCACTTCCACTCCGAAATATCTAATCTCTGAAGCAATCCACCGAGTCTCTGGTGCTCATACTTGACCTGCTGATAGTTGAGACACCGAGCCACGAACTAAACAATATCCCTCTTCATCTGCCTCCATCAGTAATGCTGTCTCAGATCCTGATACATCTTTGCGGCACCCGAATGGATGGAATACCGCAAACTATGAGCCTCAGCTAGAATCAAATCTCGAAGTCCATCCACATTGGGAACGCAAATTTGGCCCTGCATCCTTATGACCCCATCATCACCGATAACCACATCCTTGACATCACCGTGACGGACCCTGTCCTGAAGAATGAGCAAGTGTGGATCATCATACTGGCATACTCTAATATGATCATAAAGAGAAGACCTGGAGGCTACACAAGCCAATACCCGCGGGGGCTCTGATAGATCCAATCTCACCAACTGACCCGCTAAAGCCTGAACATCAAGTGCTAATGGCCGCTCTGCTACTAAAAGGTAGGCTAGACTCCCCAAACTCTGCGCTCTGCAACTCAGGCCATCGGCCACTACATTGGCCTTCCCCGGATGATATAAAATATTGAGGTCATAATACTTGAGAAGCTCCAACCACCTCCTCTGATGCAAATTCAGATCCTTCTGCTTAAGCAGATGCTGCAAACTACGGTGATCAGTGAAAATATCACAATGCACCCCATACAAATAATGACGCCAAATCTGCAAGGCGTGGACAATAGCTGCTAGCTCAAGATCGTGCACTGGATAATTCTTCTCGTGCAGCTTCAACTATCTGGACGCGTAGGCAATCACCCTACCGTCCTACATCAAAGTCGCTCCAAGGCAAACTCTCGAGGTATCACAGTAAACTGTATAAGAACCTGAACCCGTAGGCAAATCAATACTGGAGCTGTAGTTAAAGCTGACTTGAGCTTCTGAAAGCTCTCCTCACACTCCTCAGTCCACCCGAACTAAGTACCCTTCTGGGTCAGTCTGGTCATAGGTGCTGCAATGAATGAAAATCCCTCTACAAAATGGCAATAGTACCCTGCCAAACCAAGGAAATTGCGAATCTCGGTAGCTGATGACGGTCTAGGACAGCTCTGCGCCGCCTCTATCTTATTCGGATCAACCTGAATACCTTCACTGGACACAACGTGCCCTAAGAACGCTACTAAATCAAGCCAGAACTCACACTTCAAAAATTTTGCATACAATCTCTTCTCCCTCAAGGTATGAAGTAGAACTCTCAAATACTGCTCATGATCCTCCCAAGATCGGGAATACACCTAGATATCATTAATAAACACGATGACGAAAGAATCTAGATAAGTCCAGAATACACTGTGCATCAAGTGCATAAAGGCTGCTAGGGCATTGGTCAGCCCGAATGACATAACTAGAAACTCATAATTACCATATCTAGTCCTGAAAGCAGTCTTCGGAATGTCTGGCTCCCGAATCTTCAACTGATCATAGCCAGAACGCAAGTCAATCTTGGAAAATACCTTGGCACCCTGCAACTCATCAAACAAGTCATCTATAAGAGGCAAGGGATACCGGTTCTTCACCGTAACCCTGTTCAGCTATCGATAATCAATACACATACGCATAGAACCATCCTTCTTCTTTACATACAACACTGGTGCACCCCAAGGTGACACACTAGGCCGAATGAACCCCTTATCTAGGAGTTCCTGAAACTGCTCCTTTAATTCCTTTAGCTCCGCTGGTGCCATACGATAAGGTGGAATAGAAATAGGATGGGTGCCTGGCACCAGGTCAATACCAAAATCAATGTCCCTGTCAGGTGGCATGCCTGGCAGGTCTGCAGGAAACACGTCCGGAAAGTCACAGACCACAGGAGCTGAATCAATAGCGGGAGTCTCACCACTAACATCCCTCACAAAAGCTAGATATGATAAACACCCTTCACAACCATGCGCTGGGCCTTCAGGTAGGAAATCACCCTGCTAGGCACATACTCAAAAGAACCTCTCCACTCAACCCTCGGACATCCTGGCATAACTAAGGTCACGGTCTTAGCGTGGAAATCAAGAACAATATGACACGGAGATAACCAATCCATGCCCAATATCACATAAAAATCGACCATGCTGAGTAACAGTAGGTCCACTCAGTTCTCCAGACCCCTAATAGATACCACACACGACCGATACACACGGTCCACAATAATAGTATCGCCCACCGGAGTCTACACATGAACAAACATAACTAAAGACTCACGGGGCATATCAAGAAAATGGGCAAAATATGATGAAACATAGGAATATGTAGAACCAGGTTCAAATAAAGCCAAAGCATCTCGGTGACAGATTGAGACAATACCTATTATCACTGCATCAGAGACTATAGCATCTGGCCTGGCTAGAAACACATACATACGGGCCTGACCTCCACCCGCTCGTCCTCCCCCTCTAAGACGGCCACTAGCTGACTGACTACCACCCCTGGATGTCTGGGCGGGAGGTGAAGTGACTGGATCTTATGTCGAGGGCTGGCCCCTCTGCTGAGAAGAACTACCAGAACGACAGGGACACTGCCTCCACATGTGCCCAAACTCTCCGCACTCAAAACAACTCCCTGGAGCTTGAGGCGGGGACTAATAGAAACCTCTGGAACCAGAATGGCCACTAGAAGAATCATGCATAGAGGAACTCTGAACTTGTGGTGCTCGAGCTGCACTCTGAGCTGGGAGGGCACCGAATAAAGAACGGCTTGGCTGAGAACCACGGGGACCATGCCCCGAAGATGCACCACTATATAATGGGCGGACTGACTGAGGAGGCCTGAATGAACAGCCTCTACCATACTGAAACTGCCCCTGGAAGGAGCATCACTAGAACCACCCGATCCACGAGCCTCTTGGCCTCCCTGTCCTCCCGCTCCTGGTGGAGAACTGACTCAATATCTTGAGCAATATCAACAACCTGCTCGAATGTAGCATCTGATACTCTCTCTTGAGTCATAAAAAGATGAAGCTGATAAGTGAGGCCATCCGCGAACCTCCTAATTCTCTTCCTATCAGTAGGGACTAAGTCGGTGGCATGAAAAGACAACTCTGAAAACCGCATCTCATACTATGTCACTGATAGCTCCCCCTGACACAGCTGCTCAAAATGTCGGCGCTGCTCCTCCCTGTGAGACTGGGGTACATACTTCTCTAAGAAGATAGTGGAGAACTGCTGCCAGGTGAGGGGTGCTGAACCAACAGGCATACACCTCTCAAAAGACTCCCACCAAGTGAAAGCAACA
Organism: Nicotiana paniculata; assembly: GCA_005239505.1. Taxonomy (NCBI): domain Eukaryota; kingdom Viridiplantae; phylum Streptophyta; class Magnoliopsida; order Solanales; family Solanaceae; genus Nicotiana; species Nicotiana paniculata. Next base: position 24,402 of record ML319712.1, read on the forward strand.
CCAGAAAACTGAAAAGTAGCAAACGAGACCCCACTGGTCTCCAGAATCCCAGCAGTACGCAGCATCCTCTAACACTTATCCAGAAAACCATGGGCATCTTCGCCCTCAACACCACTGAACGTCGGAGGCTGGAGTATACTAAATCTCTCCAGTCTACGCTGCTCGTTCTCTGGCATAGCCGGAACCACGAAGTCCCGAACTGGAGCAACCGGCTGGGCTGGAACCGCCCCCGGTGTTTGATGGCCTTGAGTAGCCTGCTCAGGTGTCCGGGCAACTAGAGTCTGACTGCCTCCCCTGGCCTGAGAAGTAGCACCAACTGCCTGAGCAAGGGTGGTATACACAGTCAAGATCTGAACCAAGGCCTCCTGAAGACCCGGAATAACATTAGGCATTGTCGGTGCCTGAGCCTGTCCTGCTGGAGCATCTGCGGTGGGAACCTGATCCTCAAAGGTAGGGGGATCAACTGGTCCTTCCCTGGTTGCTGCACGGGCTGCCCCTACCTCTACCACAGCCTCGACCGCGGTCTCGACCTCTCGCTGGTCTAGCTGGTGGCTGATCACCCTGTTCAGTAGCGCGAGTCCTCACCATCTCTGAGAGAATGAAACAACAGAAGTTTAGATTTCCAGAATCAACAAAATTGCACGACAGAATTCAAGAAAAATGAGATTTTTCCTAAGGGTTCTGCAGCCTCTCGAAGATAATTATAGATGTCTCCGTACCGATCCACGAGACTCTACTAAACCTGCTCAAGACAGTTGAGTCCTATGTAACCTAGGCTCTGATACCAACTTGTCACAACCCTAGATCCTAAACCAGTCGTGATGGCGCCTATCGTGGAACTAGGCTAGCCAACAATCATATGTTTACAGTTTCTTTCCAAAATCCCAACTCATTTTCAACATTTCACAGAACGTATATAAAATTACTGGATCTATTAAGCAAAATAAATATTTAAACAGTCAAAAAACCATCCCCAAGATCCGGAGTCAACATGTTATGAGAATCTAAGTAATATACCAAAAAGTCTACTATTATAATACAAAACCTCGGAACGAAGAACTAGGTGCAAAAATAAGAAATGGAAAGCAGAGATGTTGTAGACGCTGAACAGCTACCTCTATGTCGCGACCCCATCTCCGCACGGAAATAGATGACTAACGCTCGGTATCAACACCTGTATCTGCACACAGGGGTGCATGGAGTAATGTGAGTACGCCAACTCAGATAAATCAAGTCTAAGCAGTAAGAAACACATAAAAATCACATCATCAGTTCACAATACGCACAGCCTTTTTTTCCAATATATATATATATATATATATAATCAACATGCCTTAAAAGCCAACTTCAGTAAAATATATAATCAACATGCCTTAAAAGCCAACTTCAGTAAAATCCTTAAAAGAAATGTCAATATGCACAACCTTTTTTTCCAACAGTATATACATATACATATATATATATATATATATATATATATATATATATATATATATAATCAACATGCCTTAAAAGCCAACTTCAGTAAAATCCTTAAAAGAAATGTGTTTTCCAACAATTTCAGAAATAAAATTACCTGAAGAATTTAGTGTAAAATCAAATAAGTCATAAGTAGCCCCTCGGGCCAAAACATGAATCATAAATCGCCCCTCGGGCAGAACATCACTCAGCATACCTCACAGTCACTCAGTATCAGCCCCTCGAGCAACCTCACTATCACTCATGCCTCCGAATCATTCGTCACTCGGCACTCGCACTCAGTAGGTACTGCGGCTCACTGGGGGTGTGTACAGACTCCGGAGGGGCTCCTTCAACCCAAGAGCTAAAATCAAGCCACCTCGTGGCATATCATATCCTGACAATCAGGCCATCGACCTCACTCAGTCAGACTCTCAAAATCCATTCGGGCATATCAGTAAAACGGGGTACTCGACCCAAAACATCATTTTATATCTCAAAATAGTGTAAATCATAAGTCAACACAGTGAGGAAAATAGCAGTAAAAAGCCCCCAAAGGGTCTAAACAAGTCGACACGAGGCCCCAAACATGGGCTATAGCCCAAATATAGTAATAGTTTTAGAAGACAATTTAACATATGATTTAGAGTAAAATATGCAACTCAATAATTTTCGCGGAGAGGACCAAGTCCAATCCAATGATTAGTGCACGGCACATACTCGTCATCCTACATGTGCTCCATTCTAAAAATAGTGATAAAATACAAAGTTTGGGGTTTCATACCCTCAGGACAAGATTATAGCCATTATTTACCTCTACCGGGCCACAATACTAATCCGCGATGCTCTTTCCCCTCAAATAGGCTCCCGATTGCTTCGAATCTAACCAAAACCATATTAGCATCATCAATATACACTAAAGGAACAAAACACAATCGAAAGCTATCAATTTTAAGCACAATTCCCGAAATTGGCCAAACCCGAGCCCCAGGCCCACATCTCAGAATTCTATAAGATTTACATCACAAGAATCCTCATCCTCCCACGATTCTATACATACTAAGAACACCAAAATCGGACCACAATTGCCCACTCAAATAATTAAAAGAAATTTCCAATTCTCATGCACCTAACCTCCCAAAATTTTGGGTTTAATTCCAACTAATTCCCAGTTTAATTACTTATAAAACAACATAGAATCGAGTTATGAAGTCGGAAATCTTACCTCCAAGTGATTCCCTTCGATTTCCTCTTCAATCCCTCTCAAAGAGCTCCAAACCAGCTTAACAATGGAGGAAAAATAGACTAAATTCGCAAAAATGGCCTTTTAAAACATTCTGCCCAGCACTAAATATTAACTCACTGTGATCGCGGGGCCACCCACGCGATTGTGAAGAACAAACTTACTGCCTCCAAATTTTACTCATTGCGATCGCACCATTCCCCACGCGATCGCGAAGCTTCGATACGCTGACCTATGCGATCGCTTACCCATTCACGCGGTCGCTAAGAAAAAATTGCAACAACCTCACGCGCCCCCTTTTTATTCTACGTGATCGCACAAGGAACCACGTGACCGCAGTGCTCAAGTCTGACCAACCTATGCAATCACAAACCTTATTACGTGATCGCATAAAACAAAACTGCTTCAAGTGACTCTATTTTGGTGGTAACCAAGTAAATGGAAGCTTCAAAGTTCGAGAAGACAGGATGCAAAGATACTTAGACAAGCTTCAAGTGACATTGCATCGCTTCAAAGAGTGGACCATGGTCCACATACTTCGAGAACACAATAGCGAGGCCGATGTACTCGCGATCTTGGGATCTTCGGTTGAAAAAGATGACATAATCTCAGGGACTGTCATACAACTATCAAAGTCGATGATCGAAGAAGGCCATGAAAAAAATCAACTCAACAAGTCTAACATGGGATTTGAGAAACAAGTACATCAACTACTTGAAACATGGGAAGCTCCCCACGGACCCAAAAGAATCGAGGGCCCTTCGAGCCAAAGCAGCCGATTTTCACTCGATGAGAATGGAACATTGTATAGGAGGGCCTTCGACGGGCCACTAGCAGTATGCTTGGGACCGGGAGACACTGACTATGTGCTACGAGAAATCCATGAAGGCACTTGTGGAAACCACTCTGGTGCTGATTCTTTAGTTCGAAAGGTAATCAGAGCAGGGTATTACTGGGATAGCATGGAAAAGGACACCAAGGAGTTCGTTTGAAGATGTGACAAATGCCAAATATTCACACCAATGATACATCAACCCGGTGAACAAATACACTCAGTCTTATCCCCCCGGCCATTCATGAAATGGGGGATGGACATCGTCGACCCCCTACCAACGGCGCCAGGTAAAGCTAGATTTATCTTATTTTTGGCTGACTACTTCTCGAAATGGATAGAAGCGCAGGACTTCGAGAAGATAAGAGAAAAAGAAGTCATCAACTTCATATGGAACCACATCATATGTCGATTCGGGATCCCCTCCGAGATTACATGTGATAATGGGAAGCAGTTCATCGGCAACAAGGTGACGAAATTCCTCGAGGATCATAAAATCAAAAGGATCCTATTGACGCCTTAACACCCAAGTGCAAATGGTCAAGCCGAGTCCGCAAACAAAACTATCATTCAAAACATAAAGAAGAGGTTAGAGAATGCGTAGGGGAAGTGGAGAGAAGTGCTGCCCGAAGTACTATGGGCATATCGAAAAACTTCGAAGTCAAGCAGAGGGGAGACCCCCTTCTTCTTTTTCAAATTATATTTCATACTAACTCCGTACAGGTGTTCGATTGGAGATATCGAAGCACCTTTCAGCTAGAAGACCTTGGGTTTTAAAGCATGTGTTGCACTCTTTTTCCCTTAGATCGGGTTTTATCCCAAATGTGTTTTACCAGAAAGGTTTTTAACGAGGCAACACCTATATGCTACCTAAGGAAAACTCAACAAGTATTCAAGGCTTCTTTTTCTATCAACCTCGATTACTGGGGGCATCACCCTCGGAGGTTACTTTTTCGAAGAAAGCAAGTCCGGGCCTCGATAGGAGAATGTTGTATTGGGCCAAACGGTCGAATGAACCGTGTCCGCGTAGAGTAAATCGAGCCCCCAATGGAAAAAGCATGTACGCGTGTATCAATCATTTGAAGAAGCATTCTTATTATATCAAAACACTTTGTGCTTCAAAGAAGTATGATATTTTCATTAAACGGCTCAAGGCCAAATACATCCGAACACTCGGGGACTGTCTTTGACAGTCAACTTATTGAGTCATCAAAAACTCGAACTCATAAGACCTCAATGAGGCAAAATCAAGCTTATAACACCTCAATGAGACATACTCAAACTTATAAGACCTCAATGACGCATATCCGAAATTATAAGGACTTAAAAAGGCATCCCCCCGTTATTAAGGCCAAGGCTATATACTCGAACTTATAAGACCCCTAAAAAGGAATACCCTCGATATTAAGGGCGAGGCCATCTTACTCGGGGACTAAAGGCTACGACCAAATATAAAGACTACGGTCAGATAAAAGGCTACGGCCGGAATAATGTGGCTCGGAGACATCCGAGTTCCGCAATGAAACTAAAGGCCTTCAAATACTTCGAAAAAACCGGTTAAATCCGGCTACCCTCGGCATAAGCAAAAGGGCTTCGATAATATCAACTCCGAACAATGTAAAGGCTTCGAGAAAATCAGCCTTTGAGTGAACCTCATGAGGTACTCAATTATCGCCGCACATAGACTTATAATCAGGGTTCCTATCAATCGAAACGTCGAAAAGTCGGACGAATATAAAACATGCCAAGGCATAACAAAAATTTTAAAAAGTCTTTAGCCAGAATGGGGGAAAATTGTAGTCATTTTAGAGGTCGAATTGACCCAATTTAAAACGAGCCTAAGGGCCGATATGTAAGAGACTAAGGGCAAACCTAAAAGATTCTAAAGGCCAATCAAAGAGCCTAAGGGCCGAATTGAAAAGAGCCTAATGGCCAATGCCTAAAAGAACTTAAAAGTCGAACCACACTTCACTCGATACCTCACCTAGTTCGAACTTGAAAGTCTCGAGCTAAAGATTAGTTCGAGGATTGGACCCTAAGTGATAACCTATTACCGATCGTTGATCGAGCACGAAACCCAAGGGTTTTATATTCTAAATCCAATACATCAGACTGATCATCAATAACATCAAAAAGACAAAGGCAATGCAGAAATTAACAAAAAAGATGAAACAAAGATTTTTTATATTTATAGTGAGAGTACAAAGTATGTCCACAAAACTCCTCATGGAGCCCTAACAAAGGGATTAAAGGAGGCCTAATCTATTGATGGGGTCGCCTGCTCGGAGGTAGCACCCACGGGGACTACTACACCCTCGGAAGCTTGACCTTCAGTAATCTGACCTTCGGGAGTCTTTTCTCCCTCGGGGACTTTGTCCTCACCAACCCCCTCGGGACTTTCCTCTTCCTCGGAAGCCTCCTTGTCAACCTCTTCTTCATCATCTTCAACATCGGCTTCGTCATTGGAAGAAAGGAGGAACTTGGTACCAATCTCGTCTACCTTAGCCTGCTCTATCTCCTCGGAGAGATCGAAGCCCTTGGCATGGATCTCCTCGAGGGTTTCCCTCCGGGATCTACATCGAACATAGTCGTTGCTTCTCTTCACTCAATCGGAGGCCCCCCCTCAACTCCATTTGAGCATCAGTAACATCTTTCAAATAGATGGATACCATCTTTTCGGCGTTGGCTTGTATCTCTTTGGCTTCGGCTCGGGCCTCCACGACCTCGGCCTTCACCTTCGTGAGACCAGTCTCGAGTTCAATTATTCTACCTGCCTGAACTGAATTTTTCTCCAGTGTTACGAAGTTGAATTTCGAGAACAGACACTTTTCCAATGCATATTTTTTGGCCGCAACGAGGACGTCCATATGTGCCATCCATTCATTGCATTCGAAGTTGACTTGGGCGACCTCACCCCGAAGACGTTCCAGCATTTCTACCTTCTGATACAACTGAGTCATTGAAGTGTTAGCCTCCGAAGATAGGAGAAGGATCCCATATTTTTTCAAAACAGAAGTTACTTGCTTCTCTAGCTTGTCCTCATACACACGTGCTCTGTCCAACTCAGATCGAAGATGCCTCAACTTCCTTTCTTTTTTGTCATATAAAAGCCTGAGGGACTTCTCCTCATTCGAGGACCTACTCAACTCGGCCTCACAGCAACACATCTCAGTCCTAAACTTGTCGAAGGCCTATAGAAAGGAAATTTCGATTAGATAAAAGAGTAAAGTATGAAGTTATAAAGGTTGTGGAGCTATTAGAAACTCACAATTGAGCAAAGCCGTTGAGCCTCCTCGAAGATCAAGTTTGCATCTGCTGGTTCGGCCTCATCGACCCCAGTAAAGCAACTCTGAAAAGGGTCATTTTCACTCGGGACTCCGCCTAGTTTGGGCATCTTCAGGTCTCGAGTGTCCCTTATAGTATTTTTGGAGAATGATGGAAATGACGGTGAGCGACCTGTTGTCACGGCCTCGAGGAAATATACCTAATCGCCTTGCTTGGTTATTATACAGTAATTATTAATGCGTTCTTGTTAATCCTAATTTTATAGGAATATAGGCGTTAGGTTAGCTTGAACAGGCGAGTTGTACTTTGGGAGAAGGCTACGAGCAATATTAACCTCGTCAATCAATAAACCAGATAAATTAATTAGACGATTTAAGTGAAAAACTCAACAGGATTGTTTGCTAACCCATAACTCTAGAATATCGGCTCTTCTTGAATTCGTGTCTAATTTCGCCAATTTATTTCTTTAATTTCATAGTTTTCTATTCTAGATTAATTTTAGTTAAATATTCATACTTTAGTATTCGCTTGAATAGATTAATTGTTTGGGTTTAATTTAGTTGATAGTTAATCACAAGTCCATGTGGGTACAATATCTGGACTTACAATCTTATATTACTTGTCGTCCACGTATACTTGAGTGCGCGTTTGGGACCAACAAGATGCTCCCTTTTTTTTTTGTGTGTATATATAGGAGTAGGTGTATGGATTAATTGGTGACAAGAAAAAGGGTGGGTATGTGCATGTGAGTTTTTAGGGAGAGCATGTGAGTTTGTTACAAAAAATAATGAAGAATCTTGCCACATGAAATGATTCATTAGTAAAAATAAAAAAATACTAGCTAAATATTTAAAATCAAGAACATATATTTTTTGTGATTTTTAATTTTCTTAAATAAAACCTACTAAAAATGAAATAAATGTAAAAATATGTAGATTAAACTCAAATAATATTTACATACTAAAAAGTGGTGAAAATTTTGATTTTTGTCAAAAATGAGGTGCTCGCAACATGCCCCTCTTTGCTTGAAAACATGAAGAGTTTTCAGGCAAAGATAAGGTGAGCCATGTAACTAATTTTTGACTAAATCTTTATTCAAAAGGGAAAATAAACAAAGAAAAGGGTGCAACCGAGTCCTGGTTTTGGACAACCTACATATCCCGGGTTATAAGGGAATCAGGTCGTGTGTAGTTCAAGAAGAATGGTGGAGAGATGAGTTCGAGAGTCGAGAGTCGAGCGAGGTTCTGTCGAGGCTCGGGTCTGCGGTCCCATTATTACATCAAAATAAAAAATGTAAAAGAACTAAAAAAGCCTAGCAGCTATGAGTTACAAGATTCCTATCTATGAGTATTCTAAAGCTTGATCTTGAGTCTTGAAAGATTCTTTATTTAGAATTTTGATTTGAATCTTGATGCTTGTTAGCTGCAGGTGCTAGCTCATTCTTCTTCAGTTTTTCGGATTAAGGTGGGACATGCAGAGCTTGTGGCTTCATTCATGTATTGAACAGTCCACATTTTTTTCCGCTTCTGCACTTGGATTCAACTTCTTGCTTTTCTTTTCTTTTCTTTGGATCGAGACATCTTCTTTTGGTTATCTCAAAACTTGTGTCTCGATTTATAACCTGCTCAAGCACCAAAACAAACGAATGAATTTTTTCTGCCCCAATTTTCACTATGGAAATTTTTGTGAGTTATTTGCAACAAAACTATATACTACTTCATTATTGAAAGCAATAAAAGGACGGGTTTGGTGTACCCGGTCGAAACGTAGACTAGGGAGTGGAGATTCTATGTTGGCATCAGGTTATGCTGGCATTAACTAGGGAATGGAGACCCTATGTTGGCATCAACTAGGGAGTGAGAACCTACGTTAGAAAGTCATCAGATTATGCTGGCATCAACTAGGGAGTGGGATCCTATGTTGGAAAAGTCATCAGGTTATGCTGGAATCAACATAGAGAGTGGGACCCTGTGTTGGAAAGTCATCTGGTTATGCTGGCATCAACTAGGAGTGGGACCCTATGTTGGAAAGTCATCATTTTATGCTGGCATCAACTAGGGAGTGGGACCCTATGTCGGAAAGTCATCAGGTTATGCTGACATCAATTAGGGAGTGAGACCCTATGTCGGAAAGTTATCACGTTATGCTGGCATCAACTAGGGAGTGGGACCCTGTGTCAGAAATTCATCAGGTTATGCTGGCATCAACTAGGGAGTGTCACCCTATGCTGGAAAGTCATCAGGTTATGCTGGCATCAACTATGGAGTGTGACCCTATGTTGGAAAGTCATCAGGTTATGCTAGCATCAACTAGGGAGTGAGACCATATCTCAGAAAGTCATCAGGTTATGCTGGCATCAACTAGGGAGTGGGACCCTATATCGAAAAGTCATCAGGTTATGCTGGCATCAACTAGGGAGTGGGAACCTATATCGAAAAGTCATCAGGTTATGCTGGCATCAACTAGGGATTGGTGACCCTATACTACCATGGCTTTGAACTTTTCTTCTTTTCTTTTCTTTTCATTTCATTTGTCATCATTTTTATTTACGAGAGTGAGTAAAGAATTTGGAGGGGACTTCCCTTTTGGGTTGACTATTGCTGCAGAACCATTTTAGTATCTACGTGGTTTGATTTTGTTGCACCTGCTTCTTGTAAGGTTGCTTTGAATTACACCTGTTTTCCTGTTATTCAAACAAAGAACAATTTGACAGTTTGAAACAGTGGTTGGTTTTTGTGTCCTTGAGCATTTCAGTCACTTGATCTGGGCCCAGCTCCTTCGATAAAGGTCTCTATTTCTTGCTTGCTCACTAGGGATTGGTTTCATTCCTAAACCTAGGGATCTTGGCTTTTTCATATTTATCCATGATGGTTGGTCGTGTGGGACTCAAACTTTTCGACTTTATTTTTCCTTTGTAAGTATTTCACTTCTGACTTGTTCTTTTTTTCCGGTTGGCTCCTCAAACTTTGCTGCAACGGCTAGTCGCGTGGGGCTTAACCTTTTCCAACTTTATTTCGCATTCGTAGGCATTTCATTTCTAGCTGTTTTCTTCCAATCTTTAATTTCAGAGCATTTAGGGTACCTTGGTTTTTCAAATCTTTTCCGAGACGGTTAGCCACGTGGGACTCAACCTTTTCAACTTTATTTGCCTTTATAGGCGCTTCAATTTGATTTTCTTCTTCCAAAAATTCTGATTTCGAAGCATCGGCCGCCATGTCAGTCGAGGTTGACTTGATCCCCCTGACGAGGCTAGGTGCCTTTTACATATTAGCTCGTATCAAATGAGAATCCTGTAAATTAGTCTTACCATGCTTTCTTTGTCTTAGTTTCGAAACAGAGTTAGACCGAAAGGGATTCAAAGAAAAACAAACAATGGAATGGACAATGAATTTAAACAAGAGGTATCCCTTTCGGGGAACGGATAGAAGGACTTATCTGGAGTACATGCGGACTTCAATGAACATCACGTGACTTTTGGAGTAGATGTCTGATCCGTGCAAACCGTCCGACTCTCAGAAATTCATCACAACTTTTTCCTCAAAACTGAGAAATCTTGCCCAGGAATGTGTTAGTGTCAGTGGCTGATGATCCTCTTTTTCGATCAATGGTGCCCTTTTCGTGTTTTTAACCAGCTAACCTCTCTCATTTCTTTTCTCACCATCACCTTATAGTGCTCTTTGCATGTTTTAACTAACAAGACTCTCTCATTTTCAGTTTTTCTGCTTACCGTCGCTTCACGATGCCCGTGTGGGTTTTCACCAATAAAAATCTCTCATTTTATTTCTCTCATTTGGTTGTATCAGATCAAAGTAACTGTATCCTTCAATTTTGGACATCTTTACCGATTAATCGGAAGGACTTTAACATGATTTGGGGTAAAAAGAATTTGAATTGAATTATAACATTGGAACCTTTCAGGCGAAACCATCACGGAACCATTATAACTTATGCCCTAGCTTCACTTTTGGGGGGAATTTTGATTTTTATTTTGGTGTGACTGAACCCCAAAGAGAGGCTTCCTACGTATCCTTTCAGAATCAAGTCGAACATAGTTCAAGAAACTTTTTTTTGTTTTTGTTGATTTTTTTTTCTCTGTTTTGTTTTGTTTTCTCTTTCTTTTCCTTTCCTTGTTCTCTTTTGTTCATTTCATTTTCTTTTTGTCTTTTTTTTTCTTCTTTTTATTTTCAGTAACACTTTCAGGTTCCAAAGAGGTTAATCAAAGAAGAGTAACCGGCTCAAAAGGGTTTATAAAAGGGTTAATGTGTTTGGATAGCGAGAATGAAAGCCTTCGTCATCCCAATTAGAAAACACTTAATACTATATGAAGGATCAAACATAGTACCTTTTGGCTGCACATGCGTTGACAGTTATTCCATGGACATTTTCTTCGATGTACCCTAAGTACAAACGCACTCTTTTGGAAGTACTCTTGTTGCAATGTATAGACCTTTCCGATCTGAACCAATTTCCCTTTAGCTGTTCCGAATCTTTGTTTTATTTCCTTAAACCTATTTTCATTGCATTCTGATTCTTGATTTATTATTTTGAAGTCTGACAACATTTTAGGATCTGGGCATGATGTCCGCAAGCATGTCATGTTATTGAAATATGCATTTAACAGAACTAAAAAAAGAATAAGAAAAGTGGCAAAGAAAAGGGACATTCCTGGAAAATGAAATATTGATTTGATTTTGATTTTTTTTTTTTGTGAATTTTAAAGATACAAGGGTTTACATCGGAAAGTAAGACAATAAAGTAAAACATTCGGATCACACCCTAAAATAATCCGGATGCAAATAGGATAGCAAGACTGACTACCGAGACAATCATCTGATGGGGGAAACTTTCAGGCTTGGCGGCCGTTTTTTGGCTTTTCTACTGTCTAGGCAATGGCTGCAATGGCCTTCAGTGCCGGATCAAATTCTTCATCTTCACAACTCATTCCGACTACTGGCCCAGTGTGAGCAAGAATGGTATTGTTCATCATATTAGGGCCATCTTCATCCCTAAGCACTATTGTCTGGACCTCGATGAGGTCTTCCACTGCTCTTTTAAGAGTCCAACAATCTTCAGTGTCATGTCCCACTGCTCCTGAGTGATATTCACATCTAGTATCAGCTTGGTGCGAGGGGGACTCAGGGTTCGGGGCCACTGGTTGCAGCAGACCTATCCTGACCAACTTTTGGAACAAGGTAGAGCATGATTCACCAATTGGGGTGAATCGATTCCTTCTGGAGGGCTCTCTTGGGTGAGGATTGTAATGGGGAACATTTGGTTGGGGATTATATGGAGCTTGGTATGTATGGGCATTTCTGGGAGGTAGAGCTCGATTTTTTGTATAATAATGTGGTCGCGTGTAAGATTGCGCATTCATCACCATATAAGGAGATGGTTCCATGGCATAAGCAGCATCTTGATAGGGATAATAGTGTAATAGGACCTTAGGAAGCATATATGATTGGTTAAACGGCCAGCGGGCCCCCTTCGAGCCCGAAGCCATCATGGCTCCTTATTCTCTCCCTTTTCTGTCATCAAACCCCCCGAACAATTATGAACGGCCTGTGATGCAGCCTTAAAATAAGTTTGATTTAAGATTCGGTCCGTTTTCAATCCATTTTCGACCATCTCCCCAATTTTGATAGATTCAGCGAACGGTCTACCCACTAGTCTCAAATATACCCATTGTACGTAAAATCCTCTGACACCTGTCTAATAAAATCTGAGCTTCCTCGCCCACTGCGCCAATAAAGTCGGAGGCTGAAGTCTACCAAACCTCTCCAACCTACGATGTTCGTCATCTGGCATGATGGGAGTCACAAAATCCTAAACAGGTGCAATTGGCTAAGCTGGGGCTACCCCCAGTGTTTGAAGTCCCTGAACAACCTGCTCAGGTGTACGGGCGGCAGGAGTTTGAGTGCCTTTCCCGGTCTGAGAAGTAGCGGCTATAGAAGAAACAGTGGCTGCCTGCGCAAGACTGGTGCACACTGTCAAAATCTGAGTCAAGGTCTCCTGAAGACCAGAAATAAAATAGGCACTGCCGGTGCCTGGGCTGGTCCCCCTGGAGCATCTGCGGCTGGGATCTGATATGGAATAACGGGCGGGTCTATAGGTACTGCCTCGGCTGTTGTGTGGGCTGCACCTCTACCCTACCACGACCTCGACCGCGACCTCGACCGTGGGTCCCACTGGTGGTTGATCCTCCTGCCCGGAGGCACGTGTCATCACCATATGTGAGAGAATGAAACAACATAAGTTTAGTTACCAGAATCAACAGATTCGCACGACAAGAATTCAAGAATGTGAGATTTTCCTAAGAGTTCCGCAACCTCTCAATCTCCGCACCGATCCGCAAGACTCTACTAAAATTGCTCATGACTGGTGAGACCTATGTAACCTAGGCTTTGTTACCAACTTGTCACGACCCAAAATATAACCATGGTCGTGATGGCGCCTATCGCAGTACTAGGCTAGTCGATTCGTTATTTATAGTATAAAAGACTCTTTTCCATAATTCATTTACTAATCATATTTATCATAAATCTTTTATTTAAACATTTCAAAACAAGCGGAAATAAGCCAAAAATATAAAATAGAGTCACTAGTCATGAGCAACTATAATACAAGTCTGATACTGTCTATTCAATACAAGATGAGTCTAATGAAAAGAAATGCTGAAAGATAGGAAGGAGAAGGTCAAGGTTGCAGACGCCGTGCTGCTACCTCGCTAAGCTCCGGGATGAAATTGGAGATGAATCAGCACTCACTCGGATGTCCTGGCACCTGGATCTGCAAACAAGGTGCATGGAGTAACGTGAGTACACCAACTCAGTAAGTAACAAGCCCAAACTTTGGGCTGAGATGTAGTGACGAACTAAACCTCAACATTTATAACAAAGTCAATGTACATAAATTTAGGCATACTTTCAGTTAACTAACAGCTCAAAGTGATAAGATAAGTACAAATCCGAACATTTTAACATATATAACCCAACGTACTTTACATGCCAATGCATCAACTGTATGAAATGCATAATATGCTCCCACTCTCACATACTTGTCCACTCAATACTGTATATTGCTCTCATGGACCAGGGAAGATCCATCCCATATTATATTATACACATCTGACGGTAGTCATTCAGTACCGAGGAAGGCCAGTCCAGCCACATGGAGAAGATCCATCTCTACATACAACACTCAGACAAGATCCATGTCCAGGAAAGATCCATTCCTCAATAATATCATTGTGCTCACTGGGGGTGTGTTACAGACTCCGGAGGGGCTCCTACAGCCTAAGCGCTATCGTAACCATAACATAACTGCTGTGACCTACAACCCGATACCACAATTGTCACTCATCATCAGGCTCTCGACCTCGCCCAGTCATCACTCTCCAGTCTCACTCACACGAGCTCACAATGCATGAACTAGCCCGAATAAATGATACAATATGCCAAACATCAATAACCGAGACTAGACATGATATGATGTGCATAAATAACACTAAGTATAAAATATCAATGAACCAAATGAGATGACAGCAAGAAACGACCACTCGGGTCTCGACTGTATCGGCGTGAAGCCTTAACATACTCCCTAACATGATTTCTAGCACGTTTACATTAATCACATTGATAGAAGCACTAATATCAACAAGAAAGAATCACTAAATGGTGCCATGGAATGAGCCAGGTCAAAATTCTCACGATGCACTCCCACACGCCCGTCACTTTGCATGTGCGTCACCTCTATTCAATTCACATAACACATAGTTCAGGGTTTTTAACCCTCAGAACCCAGTTTGGAAGCGTTACTTACCTCAAATCGGATGAAAATCTACTCTGCGATTCCCTTGACGCTTGACTCGGCCTCAAATCGCCCCGAATCTATCCAAAATCAGTATCATATCATTAATATATGCTAAAGGAACAAAGCCCACGCGAAAGTTATCAAATTAAATTAAAAATCCCAAAATTGGCCAAACCCGAACCCCAAGCTCACGTCTCGAAATCCGGAAAAAATTACAAAGATAAAATCCTTATTCACTCACGAGTCTACCCATATAAATTTCATCAAAATCTGACATCAAATGGCCATCCAAATCCCCAAAATCCACTCTCCAATTCTCCTTCATTTTTCTCCAAATTTTCACCCCAACTTCCCAATTTAGATGATAAAATCAAGGTACAATCATGGAATTTAACCAAAATTAAGTGAAGAACACTTACCCCAATCACTCCTCTGAAAATCCTCTCTAAAATAGCCTTCTCCCCAGCTCTCTATTGAATTTTGGAATTATAGACTCAAACCCTCGTTTTTGGAATTAAATACTGCTCCCCAAATTTTGTTCTTCGCGAATGCGACCGTCCCCTCGCGTTCGTGTAGACCAACCCAACCACCCTTCCACTTTACTCTTCGCGAATGCGACCATAGCTTCTTGAACGTGATGCTTTACCAGCTTTAAACTTTGCAAACGCGGCCCACTCCTCGCGAACGCGTAGACCAAAAACCTGGGATCCCAATCTGCCTTACTCCTCTTCACGAACACGAGAACTCGAGCGCGTCCGTGATGCGTACTCCACTCAAACCAGCGCGTTCGCGGCCTTCCCTTCACGAAAGCGAAGAACAAAAATCCTCAGCTCTCAATAACCCTCCATGAATTCGAAGAAGGAATTCTCTACAACAGAACACGAGCAAATCTGCCAACTTCTAAAGCCAAGAATTGATCCGTTAACCACCCGAAACTCACCTGAGGCCCTCGGGACCTCAACCAAACATGCTAACACATCCCATAACATCATTCAAACTTACTCGAACCTTCGAATCGCTCAAAACAACATAAAACTACCAAATTAACCCCAGATTCAATCCTAAGGATTTCTAAACTTCTGAAATTCGCCAACAATGCTGAAACCAACAAAAGTACATCCGAATTACCTGAAAGTTTTCACACACATCACAAATGACAGTACGAATGTATTCCAACTTTCGGAATTCTATTCCAACCCCGATATCTAATTTTCCACTAACGACCGGAAATCTCCAAATATCAAATATTGCCAATCAAGCCTAATTCTACCACGGACCTCCGAATTACATTTCAAACACACTCCTAAGTCCCAAATCACCCAACGAAGCTATCTGAGCCATAAAAACCTTAATCTGAGATTGTTTTCCCATAAGTCAACATTCAGTTGACTTTTCCAACAAACTCACCAAATTAAGAGACTAAGTGTCTCATTCCTCTCTAAAATCACTTTGAACCCGAGCAACCAACCCGACACAACATTATAGAGCTGAAACACATATAATGAAGAAAAAATGGGGAAAATGGGGCTAAAACTCTTGGAACGACCAATCGGATCGTTACATTCTCCCCCTCTTAAACAAACGTTCGTCCTCGAACAAGTCTAGAAACAAACCTGGAGTCTCAAATAGATGTGGATATCTGCTCCGCATCTCCCGCTCGGTCTCCCGGGTAGCCTCCTCCACCGGGTGCCCTCTCCACTGCACCTTAACTGAAGCTATATCCTTTGACCTCAATCTTCGGACCTGCCGATCCAATATAGTCATTGGCTCCACATCATAAGTCATATCACCCTCTAACTGAACCGTGCTGAAGTCAAAAACATGGGACAGGTCACCAACATACTTCCGAAGCATGGAAATGTGAAACATTGGATGCACACTCGACAAGCTGGGTGGCAAAGCAAGTCTATTATCCACCTCCCCTACCCTCTGAAGCACTTCAAAAGGCCCAATGAACTGGGGGCTCAACTTGCCCCTCTTCTCAAATCGTATAACACCCTTCATGGGTGACACCTTCAGCAGAACCTTCTCCCCAACCATGAAAGATACATCACGGACCTTCCTGTCCACATAGCTCTTCTTCCTAGACTGCGACGTGCGAAGCCGCTCCTAAATCAACTTCACCTTATCTAAAGCATCCTGAACCAAATCTGTAGCAAAAAGTCTAGCCTTACCTGGCTCAAACCAACCCACCGGATATCTACACCTCCTCCCATATAAAGCCTCGTGTGAAGCCATCTGAATACTCTATTGATAACTATTATTATATGCAAACTCCGCGAGTGGCAGAAAATGGTCCCATGAACCCCCAAAATTAATGACACAAGCGGGTAACATGTCCTCCAATATCTGAATAGTGCGCTCGGATTGCCCATCCATCTGAGGGTGAAAAGTTGTGCTCAACTCAACTTGTGTATCTAACTCTCGTTGCATAGCCCTCCAAAATTGCGATGTGAACTGAATACCCCTATCAGAAATGATGGAAACAGGAACACCATGCAGCCGAATAATCTCCTGGATATAAGTAGTACCAACAGGAATGAAGTGCGCGGACTTGGTTAGTTAATCCACAATAACCCAAATGGCATCGAACTTCCTTGAAGTCCGTGGGAGCCCAACTACAAAGTCCATGGTGATCCGCTCCCACTTCCACTCCGGAATTTCCAGCCTCTGAAGTAATCCACATGGTCTCTGGTACTCATACTTGACCTACTGACAGTTGAGACAATGAGGTACAAATCCGACGATATCATTTTTCATCCACCTCCACCAATAATGTTGTCTCAGATCCTGATACATCTTCGCGGCACCCGGATGGATAGGATACCGCGAGCTGTGGGCCTCCTCAAGAATAAAATCCCAAAGACCATCTACATTAGGCACACATATTCGACCCTGTATCCTCATCACACCATCATCACCAATAGCTACATCCTTGGAATCACCTTGCCGGACCCTATCTTGAAGAACGAGCAAGTGCGGGTCATCATACTGGCGCCCTCTGATACAGTCATAAAGAGAAAACCTGGAGACCACTTAAGCCAACACCTCACTGGGCTCCGATATATCCAATCTCACAAGCTGGCCCGCTAGGGCATGAACATCAAGTGCTAAAGGTCTCTCCGCTGCTGGAAGATATGCTAGACTCCCCAAACTCTCTGCTCGATGGCTCATGGCATCGACCACTACATTGGCCTTCCCCGGATTGTATAAAATAGTGATATCATAGTCCTTGAGAAGCTCCAACCATCTCCGCTGACGCAAATTCAGATCCTTTTGCTTAAACAAATGCTGCAGACTATGGTGATCAGTAAAAACCTCACAATGAACTCCAACAAATAATGATGCCAAATCTTCAAGGCGTGTAAAATGGCTGCTAACTCAAGATCATGCACCGGGTAATTCTTCTCATGGGTCTTCAACTGGCGCGAGGCATAGGAAATCACCCTACCCTCCTGCATCAGGACACAACCAATGCATATCCTCGAGGCATCACAATACACGGTATAAGAACCTGAAGCTGATGGAAAAATGAACACTAGAGTTGTGGTCAAGGCAGTCTTATGCTTCTGAAAGCTCTCCTCACACTCGTCCGACCACCTGAATGGGACACCCTTCTAGGTTAATTTTGTCAAGGGAGAAGCAATAGAAGAAAATCCCTCCACAAAGAGACAATATTAGCCCACTAAACCAAGGAAGAACCTAATCTTTGAAGCTGAGGACGGTCTGGGCCAACTCTGCACCGCCTCTATCTTCTTCAGATCCACCTTAATACTCTCACTGGGCACCACATCCCCAATAATGCTACTAAGCCAAGCCAAAACTCACACTTGGAGAACTTTGCATAAAGTTTCTCCTCTCTCAATCTCTGCAATACAACTCTCAAATGTCGAGCATGCTCCTCCAGGCTACGAGAATACACCAGGATGTCATCAATGAACATAATAACAGAAGAATCCAAATATGGCTGAAATACATTGTTCATCAAATACATGAACGTTGTTGGGGCATTGGTCAGCCCAAAAGACATCACCAAGAACTCATAATGGCCATAGCGGGTCCTGAAAGCCGTCTTGGGAATATATGAATCCCGAATCTTCAGGTGATGATACCCGGATCTCAAATCAATCTTAGAGAACACCCTAGCTCCCTGAAGCTGGTCAAATAAATAATCAATACAAGGCAAAGGATACTTATTCTTGACTATAACCTTGTTCAACTGCCTGTAGTCAATACACATTCTCATGGAACCATCCTTCTTCACAAATAACACCAGTGCACCCCGAGGTGACACACTAGGCCGAATAAACCCCTTATCTGGGAGTTCTTGAAACTTCTCTTTCAATTTCTTCAACTCCGACGGTGCCATACGATTTGGTGGAATAGAAATAAGCTGAGTGACTGACACCATATCAATACCAAAATCAATATCCCTGTCGGGCGGCATGCCCGACAGGTCTGCAGGGAACACGTCCGGAAAATCACGGACCACAGGAACAAAATCAATAGTGGGAGTCTCAGCACTGAAATCCCTCACAAAAGCTAAGTAATATAGACACCCTTTCTTCACCATGCGATGAGCCTTCAGGTATGAAATCACCCTACTAGGCACATAATCTATAGAACCTCTCCACTCAACTCTCGAAAATTCCGGCATCGCTAAGGTCACGGTCTTAGCACGACAATCTAGAATAACATGACATGGAGATAACTAATCCATGCCCAATATCATATCAAAGTCAACGCTAATGATAATAACTGATCCGCTCGGATCTCCAGATCCCCAATAGACACCACATATGACCGATACACGTGGTCCACAACAATAGATCACCCACCGGAGTCGACACATGAACAGATGTTACTAAGGACTCACGAGGCATATCCAGACAATAAGCAAAACATGACCAAACATAGGAATATGTGGAACCAGGATCAAATAATACCGAGGCATCTCGGTGACAAACTGAAACAATACCTATAATCACGGCATCTGAAGCCATAGCATCTGGTCTGGCTGGGAGTGCATAAAAATGGGCCTAACCTCCACCTGATCGACCTCTCCTCTAGGGTGGCTTCTAGCTGCCTGACCCTCACCCCTAGCTACCTGGGCGGGTGGTGAAGTAACTGGGGCTGAAGTTAAAGGCTGACTCCTCTGCTGAGATGGACCTCCCGTAAGACGGGGACAAAACCTCTTGATATGACCCGGATCTCCACACTTAAAGCAACCCCTCTCGGCGAGTGGCAGTGGGGACTGA
The DNA here is from genome assembly GCA_005239505.1 of Nicotiana paniculata. NCBI lineage: Eukaryota > Viridiplantae > Streptophyta > Magnoliopsida > Solanales > Solanaceae > Nicotiana > Nicotiana paniculata. The sequence goes on from ML319712.1 coordinate 44,287, forward strand.
AGGGAACCCCTAGCACCGGGATACCTACTAGAAAAACCAGGAATAGATGAACCCTGAGCTGATGGTGCACGGTATGAACTCTGGGCTGGGAGGGCACTGAATGATAAGCGGTCCAGATGAGTACTGCGGGAACCCTGCCCTGATGATGCACCACTATAATCTAGGCGAGCTGGTTGAGCAGGCCTAAATGAGCGGCCTTTGCTATGCTAGAACTGAACTCTGGAGGGAACACCACAAAAGCTACCAGATCCCCGAGGCCTCTTTGCCTCCCTCTCCTCTCGTTCCTAGTGACGAACAGACTCAATATCTCGAGCAATATCAACAACCTACTCAAAAGTAGCACCCGTCACCCTCTCTCTGGTAATAAGAATCCGAAGCTGATATGTGAGGCCATCCATGAACCTCTTGATCCTCTCTCTCTCTCTCTGTAGGAACCAACCAAACAGAATGACGGGCTACCTCAGAAAACCTCATCTCATACAACCTAACAGTCATATCATCCTAACGCCACTGCTTAAATTGCCTGCGCAGCTCCTCCCTGCGGGACTGTGGCACATACTTCCCCAAAAAGAGAGTGGAGAACTATTGCCAGGTAAATGGCGCTGCACCAACAGGCCTACGCCTCACATAAGCCTCCCACCAAGTAAAGGCAGCTCTAGAAAACTGGAAAGTAGTGAACGAGACCCCACTGGTCTCCAATATACCCATTGTACGTAAAATCCTCTAACACCTCTCTAAGGAACCCTAGGCATCCTCGCCCTCTGCACTGTTGAAAGTCGGAGCCTGAAGTCTACCAAACCAGTCCAAGCTACGATGATCGTCATCTGGCATGACGGGAGTCAAAAAAAATTCTGAATAGGTGCAAACGACTAGGTTGGGGCTGCCCCCGGTGTCCGAAGTCCCTGAACAACCTGCTCAGGTGTACGGGCGGCACGAGTCTGAGTGCCTCCCCCGGTCTGAGAAGTAGCGGCTGTAGAAGAAACAACGACTGCCTATGTAAGACTGGTGCACACGGTCAAAATCTAAGCCAAGGTCTCCTGAAGACCCGGAATAACAATAGGCAATGCCGGTGTCTGGGCTGGTCCCGCTGGAGCATCTACGGCTGGGACCTGATATGGAGTAACGGGCGGGTCTATAGGTACTGCCTCGGCTACTGTGCGGGCTGCACCTCTACCCCTACCATGACCTCGACCGCGGCCTCGACCCCTCGTGGGTCCCACTAATGGCTGATCATCCTGCGCGGTGGCACGTGTCCTCACCATTTGTGAGAGAATGAAACAACAGAAGTTTAGTTACCAGAATCAACAGATTGAAATGACAAGAATTCAAGAATGTGAGATTTTCCTAAGGGTTCCGCAGCCTCTCGAAGATAAGTATGGACGTCTCTGCACCAATCCACAAGGCTCTACTAAACCTGCTCATTTAAGCATTTCAAAACAAGCAGAAATAAGCCAAAAACATAAAATCACTGCCCAATCTCAAAGTCACTAGTCATGAGCAACTAGAATACAAGTCTAGTACTATCTATTCAATACAAAATGAGTCTAAGGAAAATAAATGCTGAAAGATATGAAGGAGAAGGGCAAGGTTGCGGACGCCGTGCTGCTACCTCGCTAAGCTCCGGGATGAAACTGGAGATGAATCAGCACTCACTCGAATATCCTGGAACCTAGATATGCACACAAGGTGCAGGGATTAATGTGAGTACACCAACTCAGTAAGTAACAAGCCCAAACTGTGAGCTGAGATGTAGTGACGAACTAAACCTCAACATTTATAACAAAGTAAATGTACATAAATTTAGGCATACTTTCAGTTAACTAACAACTCAAAGTGATAAGATAAGTACAGATCCGAACAGTTTAACATATATAACCCAGTGTACTTTATATGACAATGCATCAACTGTATTAAACCGCAAAATATTCTCCCACTCCCACATAATTGTCCACTCAGTACTATACATGCTCTCATGGCCCAGGGAATATCCATCCCAGATTATATACACATCTGATTGTAGTGATTCAGTATTGAAGAAGGCCAATCCAGCTACATGGAGAAGATCCATCTATAGATACAACACGCAGACAATATCCATGTCCAGGGAAGATCCATCCCTCAATAATATCATTATGCTCATTGGGGGTGTGTTACAGACTCCGGAGGGGGTCCTACAACTCAAGTGCTATCGTAATCATAACATAAGCGCTGCGGCCTACAGACCGATCCCACAATTGTCACTCATCATCAGGCTCTCGACCTCGCTCAATCATCACTCTCCATCCTCACTCACATAGGCTCACAATGCATGAACTAGCCCGCACGGATATCAACAAGAAAGAATCACTAAACGGTGCCATGGAATGAACCAGGTCACAACTCTCATGGTGCACGCCTGATACGCTCAAATTACACTTTAAAATAGTGTAAAGTGGTAGAAGTCAAATATAATAACCCAACAAGGTTGGGGTCGAATCCCACAGGGAATAGGTGTGAAAATAATACTTTGATAGTGTGATCCTCAACTCAAATCATAATTCCTTTCCATTAGTGAACGGGAATATGGGGATTTGTTGTGTAATAATCTAGTAGATGTAGTTTCAATAAGAATTACTTAAAGTTGTAATTAGTATGATTAAGTAGACCAAGGTTGTGTCCCCTTTTATGAAGTATAATGCAAATGGGTATTAATATGATATATTTTTAATGGGAAGTTCTTGATATGCAATGATTGCTAAATGTCTACCCAATACTTTTCAATAATAGGGTAGAATCTCCTCTTTATAATTTTCCCAAATATAAAAGAGTTGCAATAAAACCAAATCACTAATTTCCAAATAAAACCAACTTATTCCTAAGTGGTTCTATTAAACAAGGTTTAAAGCCTTGAGCCATTGATATTTACTCTTACCAAGTCTAACCCACTTTTCCAAGCTAAGAAAGAATTTTTGGCATAAGTTAATGTTTGCAACCACTAACAATAAATATGAAATGAAGAGTAAATAAATATCAACAACTCATTATGCATATATTCAATGGCAAATACCCAAATACATAACACCCATTTAGGGTCCACAACCTTAGTATTTTAGGCTAGCTACACATAATAAATGACAAAAAGCTAAGAATTATAAGTGTCATGAATGCTTACAACACCAAGGATTTCTTCCTCTAATGCTTCCAAAAAGGAGGAGAATACTTAATAGGGTAATGTCCGTCCAAGACTAGGCAAGAATGACCCACAAAACCCTAATAAATCTCATTTATAGTGGGCTAAAAATCGGGGCCAAAAACGGACAAAAATACCCCTTCAGGTCACTTATGCGTTCGCGTCTCTAGCCCTAGTTTCCAGGCGGTCATCGCATTATTGATCTGCGGTTCGCATTGTTGATATGCGACCGCAGATTTGCATCGCATACTTGAGGCCGCATCAGATACTAGGGATTTTGCGGTTAACTATGCGGCTCGCATGTGAGTTATGCAATCACATAATCGACCGCATTCTTGCTCTTGAATTTGGCCTATCTTTCTGTTGAGGTATGCGATCCCTTGGCGCATTATGCGATTTGCATGTTAGTTCTGCGATATCCTCTTGTCAAATATGCGATCGCATAGTGTTAATTTCCTCACTTTTTATCTCCTTTGATCTCTTTTCCATGTTCTCGAGTGTCTAATCCTCATGCAATGCATAACATCAAAATTCTATAAGTATAAAAGATAAATGCTCTTGAAACAAGCTATAGTCCAAGAAATCTGGTATTAAATGCGCCAAAATACTCTGGCACATCAACACCCCCAGCTTAAACTCTTGCTTGTCCTCAAGCAATTGAAATGACTCTATCGTAACTTAAAATTTGACTACAAGACCGGAAACAACTATGACAACACACAGTGTTAAGTGTCAGTACTACAAGCATGTATTTCATCCGATTACCCGTTATGAACAGTTACTACTATTTACAAGAAAACTACTCAACTTGTGCACTTTGAGCCTCGAGTTATTTGACAAAATGTTACTCTTTGTTGAGTGTACTTGCATCCGACTTCAAGAACTCAACTACTGTTACACTCCACAGTACGTGTGCCCTCACCACAAAGAAAGAAATTCCCAACTTACAGTATTTACAATGATAACAAGGGACATATTTACACAAACACTCACACTTACAAAGAATTTCAAGTGTTATAACACATCATACCATAGGCTTGCCCTTATTTTAATTCGTCGCCATTTTAAGAACATTCGGTTGAAGATCCCATAAGGACTTTCTGTCTTGTAATGTAGGCTTAGGGAAGGTTTGGATAATCATTTGGGTACAAGTGACTACACCCTCCTTGAACACTACTCACATCTTTCTCTTTCAGTGCCTTTGTTTCTTTTTAAATTTCATAGCCTCATTGGTGTTTAGCTACCAATTGTAGAACTACCTAACTAAATTTCTTCAAAGCTTCTATATATATATATCTTTTTTTTTTCAATGAAAATTGAAGCTAACAATTTTCATTTGAATCTTTTGAGGTATATACTCTACACTCAATATACAACGTAACCAATCTCTAAATCTTTCACCAAACCCCCAACTTAGGCTTTTTGCCTCATTTTCAATATTCAAGGAGGGATGGGTTCAAAAGAGGGGATTATTTTTTAAAACAGGGAAGGCTTGTAATGAGGTGTCCAACGAAAAGGCTAAAGGCTCAAATGGGGAAACTAGTGGTATTAATGCAAACATTTGGTAGCTTGAAAGGTTCACTGGGTTTCTCAATATCACAAAGAATGCCTAAGGTCATTTCTCCACCTCAATGTACTTATTATTAGCACCGAAGAACCAACTGGGCAAGTTCTAGCTGAAAAAAGTAAACACAAGAATTATTGATACAAACATCTAACACACATGGCACATGCATGTTGAGTTCAACATCGTATTATCTCAAGAGTCAGGGCTTGCCGACTCAAAACTTTCATTATTTTACAGGTATAATTCTAAGTACACGTAGAGTCAAAAGGCGAGCCTCAAGTTCACAGAATTGATATAATGCTAACTTGGATAAAAAAAAAGGGTATGGGTTATTTATAGATGTACATGCTTGCGACTAGACACTTATACTAAACTGGTCAACATGTTTCTTCCTAGTACCATGGTTCTATTATTCCACCCTTGGAAAAGAATCCGGTGAAGAAAAAACAAAGGGAATTCATTAATAACACTTAAGGACAAAAACTCGACATGTTAATATCACAAACGAAATATGTACACTGATTTACTGACAACTTGGACATAGTACATAAACAAAAACCGAAACAAAACCATTCATACATACAACAAAATTACAAGTACTATATTATCCAAGTTGTCACAAAAATCCTTACAACCACCCCCCAACAAAAAGCTCGGCATTGTCCCCAATGCATAAGAAATGTAAAGACAGAGTTAGGGGCTCCGCGGGGCGCCCTAAGCTCTACGAGAGTCGGTGGTATCCTCAAATGTCACATGGACAGGAGCATCTGTCTGCGCAGTAGGAGGCATAGCAGCTATTGATGGCGGAGGAGCTGCTGCGGGGTCAGCGGCAAGAGTGACCGGAGTCTTGGAGCTGCCGCCCTTATCTGCTGACGGAGCTGAGGCTGGGGTAGCAGTGTCCTCCAGAGAACGGTGAATAGCAAGCTGAATGAGTGCCTCCTCTGTTGGTTCTGCAACTCTAGAGATGACAACCCCATTTCCCTTCTCCTGAGGACCCTGCTCCTTATCAGACGAAGAGGACTCCTCCTCATACAACTCACCCTCGGACTCTGAAGAATGTCCGGACTCCACTCCTAAAGGTATAGCAACAGGTGCGGGAGGAGCTGAAGGTGGAGGGATAATTAGTGGGCCGGGGCTGTCATCAGCGTGGAGAAATCAAAGCCTAGCCTCAGCTCGGAGGTACCAACTCCCTGTTCCCCTTCCCTGAGCATGATGGATGAAAAGTCAAAATCCAAGTGCTGCAGTCGGTGGAGCTCCTTCTGCAAAGTGGACACATCGGTCCGGAGCGTTGGCAAATGTCTAACCTCACCTCGCTCAACCTTTTTAATGCGTGCCTTAAGCCCTTGAAGGCGACCCTCAAGGGCAGTTACTTAAGATTTAATGGGGGTGAGGGCTTGCCGGGTCAGAGTAGGAAGTTCTCTTAGGAGATTGTCTACCTTAGCATTGGTATGCTGAGCTAGGAGACCAAGCTGGGAGAGAACAGGCAACGGAACGGCTGAGAGGGTGCCAACACGGGCAGTAGGTTGTGAGGCAGTGGTGGATGTCTCTACTGTAGAAGGTTGGGGCTCTAAGGCACTGCCTATGGAAGGGTAGACATTGGGATGACGGAAGGAGAAGCTGCTGCCCTGGGCCCCGCATCACTGATACGGGTGATTTCAATATCCTTGTCAATATTAGTTGTCTTGTCACAATAAGGCATAAGAGGGACTTCAGCAGCTCGACACAGTGCAGTGATGAGGCAGGGGAAAGGAAATGAGGTCTTCTTCTGCCAAACTTGGACCCCAAACTCTTGAAAAATAATGTTGGTCACATCGACATTGATCTCGGACATAATGCAAGCAATGAGAATGGCCTTCTTAATGCTTATATGGGTTTTGTTTCTGGTGGGGATCAGACGGGAGGCAACAAAAGCAATCCAGAATCTTCCTTCTCTCGAAAGATCTTCTTTGTAAATCTTGTGGTTAGGAGAAATCCAGGCCGGAGTACCTTTTGCAATAACAGAGGCGACCCTAGCACGCTCTCCATCTTTGTTGGCCAGTTTGGCCTCGTATTCTTTCGTGCTTGGGCGCGATGTTGAAAAATACCTAGCATGGATGGCGGCCTGGTGAAACTCCACTGCAACCCCCCTGACGAACACTGCCTCACTGAAAATTTTGTTTCTCTTGTGACGGGCATTTATAGAAGCAGCATAGGAGGCATAGAAATCTCTCACCATGGTCTCATTGTACTCCCCGAGGGGCTCAGTAAAGTAGTCCCATTTTCTTGTTCTGATGTTCTGTAGAATATGGGGATACTGCTCTTTCAGGCCGTTGAGACTGAGCCTTTTCTCGGGTAAGATCTTTCTTGTGGTCAGACCCTCCCGGTACAACTCCCTAGATAGGGGCAGTGGAAAGTGGAGCTGGTAATCGTCCCCCTGCTTCCTCCTTACCTCAGCTTCCAAATTTACCTCCGGTTCATTATCCCCCTTGTCAGGCTGGGAGGGACTTTCAACAATATCCAATGGAGGTGCCTGACGTGCACGCTTGGGTGGAGGTGCATGCCTGCTTGTGGAGGCTCTCTTAGATTTTGTATGCTTACGAGGCATTTCTGCAAAGAGAAACTACGTGTGAGTGGATGGGAAAATTACGAAATGATGAAAAAAAAGGACAGACATTTGGCCTATGCGATGAGGTATGCGATCGCATAACCACAATGCAGATCGCAAACCAGTCGCATAAGCGAACATAGTTAAACAGAGAGAACTAGTGCGACAGCATATGCGATCGCAAAAATATTCGATCGCATTACCCACCGCAAAGGTGATTATGCGATCGCAGACAGGCCGCAAACTAGGAGGTGGGCTGGGGACACATTCTGTGGAAGGGTGCGACGCGTATGCGAAATGCATTTTGACTATGCGATCGCATATGCAACGCATATATCTTCGTTCCCAATGGGCCTAGGGCAGGATTTGCGACACAGATGCGTTCCGCATCTTAGAAATGCGATCCGCAGATCCTTCAAGTACATCATTCTAGCCCTAACAATGGCTGATTTTCAAAATTAACAACCTCCTAGGCCCAATGACCAATCAACATTTCTACCCTTTCCCCTTCCCTTTTACATTTTCACCACAACACAACAACGATACTACGGAATCCATGATTGAAAATGAAATAAAATACAAGAAGAGGGGAGAGAAGGATATACCAAAGTCTAAGATGCAGAAGACAAGTAGATCCGCAAGAGAAGGTTCTTTTTCGTTTTCTCTTTTTTTTTGTTTAAGAGGGAAGACGTGAAAGAGAGAAATTTAGGACTTACCCGGGGCAAAATGCGATGGGGGAAAAGATCGCATAAGGGAGTGTACAATTGCATCTTCAGCATGCGGTGAATTAGTCACTGGCTTACCAAGTGCGAAATGCGGTGACCTTATGCTATCACATACAAGACATGCATTTCGCATAATGGACCTTGATATCGCATTTCTATCACGAACATTTTCCAAGCACACTGTTGATGTCTGCGACCGTAATGCGAACCGCATACAAGAAATGCGGTATCATATGTGTCGCAGACGGACCCCCTTTTTTTTCCCCGTGGCTTCCATGCACTTCAGCCCTGCCTTTGCTTTTGTTTGCCTTATCTGCACTCACGCACCCGTTAAACTGTTTTGAAAGCCACATTTATAAAAATACATAAAATAAGTAAATAAATAACGAAGATGAAAAAGAGATAAACAGAAAATGTTACCACACATGGGTTGCCTCCCATGAAGCGCTTGATTTAACGTCGCGGCAAAACGAGGTTGGTGCTCCCTTGGAGTCATTCATTAGTAGGACAAGGAACATCGTTCAAAGTTAATTTCTTTACCACATGCCTCTCACCATCGGTACCCAAGTAGTGTTTTATGCGTTGGCCGTTTACTTTGAACGTACGAAGTCTGTCCTCAGTTTCTAGTTCCACAGCACCAAAAGGAGAGACATTCACCACTTGGAAAGGGCCAGACCATTTAGATTTGAGTTTGCCGGGGAAGAGTTTGAGTGGGGAATTGAACAATAACACCAAGTCACCCGTTTGAAACTCCCGTTTCAGGATCTTTTTGTCATGGACCACCTTCATCCTTTCTTTATACATAGCTGCACTCTCATAAGCGTGAAAATGGAATTCCTCCATTTCATTGAGTTGATTGAGCCTCAAATTAGCAGCTTTATTCCAGTCCAGGTTCAATTTCTTGAGGGCCCACATGGTTTTGTGCTCAAGCTCCACGGGTAGATGACATGCTTTTTCGAAGACTAGCTTGTATGGAGAGGTACCTATAGAAGTTTTGTATGTGGTCCGGTATGCCCATAATGCATCCTCCAGCTTCCTTGAACAGTCGCTCCGGTTGGCATTAACTGTTTTTGCTAGGATGTTCTTTATCTCTCTGTTGGAGATTTCAACTTGACCACTCGATTGGGGATGATAGGGTGTCGTCACCCTATGCTTCACACCATACTTCTCTAATAGACCATTGAACGCCCTGTTGCAAAAAATGAGAACCATTGTCACTGAGAATTGCTCTAGAAGTGCCAAACCGTGTGAATATGTTTCTTTTCAAGAACGCGGTTACACTCCTACCTTCATGGTTTGGCAAGGCAACGGATTCAACCCACTTGGACACATAGTCCACGGCTACAAGAATGTATTTCATCCCACAAGAACTAACAAACGGCCCCATAAAATCGATGCCCCATACATAAAAAATTTCAACCTCCAACAAAAAGTTCATTGGCATTTCATGCCTCTTGGAGATTGACCCTTGTCATTGGCATTGGTCACAAGCTTTGACCATTTGATTTGCATCATGATAAGAAGTTGGCCAATAGTATCCAGATTCAAGCACTTTCGCCGCCGTCCGGTTCCTTCCATGATGACCCCCCGCGGGTGAGTCGTGACATGCCTTTAGAATAGGCATCACTTCTTCTTATGGGACACATCTTCTAATAATGTTGTCCGCACAGATGCGGAACAGAAATGGTTCCTCCCAATAGTAGCGACGACAATCCCTCAAAAATTTCTTCTTCTGGTATGACTCCAGGCCATCAGGGATAAGCTCAGTCACCAAATAATTTGCAATATCGGAAAGGAGCTAACTAAGAAGATAGTGCAAGAATATGCTCATCAGGGAAAGCATCATCAATATGTAAGTCATCTGTCATGCGCCCCTTTTCTTCAATTCTAGAGAGATGGTCTGCAACTTGATTCTCTGTGACCTTCCGGTCTTTGACCTCAAAGTCAAATTCTTGCAATAGAAGGATCCATCGGATTAACCTTGGCTTAGAATCTTTCTTCGCCATGAGATAGCGAAGAGCAGCGTGATATGTAAAGACTATGACCTTGGATCCCAAAAGATAGGCCCGAAATTTCTCAAAAGTATAGACAATAGCAAGGAGTTGTTGCTCTGTCACTGTGTAGTTCATTTGGGCACCGTTGAGAGTTTTGCTTGCATAGTAGATGGAATGAAGAACTTTGTTGTGCCTTTGACCCAAAACCGCTCCAATAGCTACACCACTAGCGTCACACATACGCTCAAATGGGAGAGACCAATCCGGTGTGACAATAATAGGGGCCGGGGTGAGATTTTTCTTAAGCTCCTCAAATGCTTTGAGGAATTCATCATTGAACAAGAACTTGACATCTTTTTCAAGGAGTTTTTACATAGGGTTTGCAATTTTGAAAAGTCCTTGATGAAGCGCCGATAGAAGCCGGCATGACCAAGGAAACTTCGGATGCCCTTTACCGAAATTGGAGGAGGAAGTTTGGAGATGATATCAACCTTCGCCCGATCGACCTCAATGCCCTTTCGCAAAATTTTGTGCCCTAATACAATCCCTTCATCGACCATGAAGTGACATTTTCCTCAATTGAGCACAAGATTGGTTTCTTCACACCGTGTTAGCACTTGCCGGAGGTTGTCAAGGAAATGCTCAAAAGAATCACCAACCACCGAGAAATCATCTATAAATACTTCCAAAAAATCCTCCACCATATCGGAGAATATGGACATCATACATCATTGAAACGTGGCCAGGGCATTGCACAACCCAAAAGGCATCTGACTAAAACCAAAGGTGTCGTACGGGCAAGTGAAGGTTGTTTTCTCTTGATCTTCCAAAGCTATGTTGATTTGGTTGTAGCCGGAATATCCATCAAGGAAGCAATATAAGGATCTTCCCGCTAGCCGATCAAGCATTTGACCAATAAAAGGCATAGGGAAATGATCCTTGCAAGTAGCATTGTTGATCTTCCGGTAGTCCATGCACACTCTCCATCCGGTGACTGTCCGCGTAGGGATAAGTTCATTCTTTTCATTGTGGATCACCGTCCTGCCCCCTTTCTTAGGCACACATTGCACTGGACTGACCCACGTACTATCTGCAATGGGGTAGACAACCCCAGCGTCCAACTATTTGATTATCTCCTTCTTGGCTACCTCGTGCATAGAGGGATTTCATCTTCTTTGATGCTCTATGCTTGGTTTGCTCCCTTCTTCGAGTTGGATTTTTTGTTCACATATTCCAACGGGAATTCCTCGGATGTCCGCTATTGTCCATCCAATCGCTTGTCGGTGCTCCCGCAAGACATTTAGCAATGCATCAACCTGTACCTCATTCAACAAAGAAGACACGATTACGAGTAAAGTATCATTAGAGCCAAGAAATTTATACCTCAAGTGCGATGGGAGTGGTTTGAGCTCAAGTTTTGGTGGTTCCATGATTGAAGGCTTTGCAGGCGGTGTCATGTGATTCTCTAGGTCGAGGGAAAGCTTCTTTGGAGCATATGTATAGGACCCACGCCCTTCCAATGCATTGAGTGTCTCCGCATAACCCTCAATGTTTTCATCATCAAAATTTACCAAAATTGCCGCCAATGCCTCGCCGAGGCCCTCTTTCTCCATTTTCATCACAATGGCATCTTCCACCTCATCAACAACATCAATCACCGAGATCCCCTCATATGCGCATGGTAATTTCAACCCATTTCTTGCTTGGAATGTAACTTCTTCATTATTCACTCGGAATTTGATTTCATGTCTTTTCGAATCCATTAATGCTTTTCCAGTTGCGAGGAATGGTCTTTCTAAAATGATATGAATATCTTTATCCACCGCACAGTCCAAGATGACGAAGTCGGCCGGGAGAAGGAACTTCCCCACCGTCACTGGAAAATCATCAACAATGCCCAAGGGTTTCTTTATGGTTCGATCGGCCATTTGCAAACGCATGCTAGTTGGTCTTGGCAATCCCAGTCCTGCTTGCTTGTAAATAGCAAGAGGCATCAAATTTATACTAGCACCGATGTCACAAAGTGCTCTAGAAAAATTTCTCAATCCAATGGTGCATGGGATAATAAAAGATCCCGGGTCTCCCTTCTTCTCCACGATTGATGTAGCAATTATTGAACTAACCCTGTGAGTCAAATTTACCACCTCATTCTTTCTCATTCTCTTCTTTGTCATCAGCTCCTTCAAGTACTTGGCGAACCCCGACATCTCTTGGAAAGCTTCCAAGAATGGAATGTTCACCGATAATTGCTTCAAGATGACATAGAATTTTCAAACTTCCCATCATCCACTCTTCGTGTAAACCATTGAGGGAACGGAGAGTGGGGCCTAGGAATTGGTGGAGGAGCTTTTGAGGTCTCCTTCACCTTTTCCGCGGCTTTTCCTTTTCTTTCTCCTTGAACCTCATCCTCTCCTTGATCACTGTTCTCGACATCAATCACTTTCTCACTTTCGTCTTGAATCACCTTACCACTTCTTGTTGTGATGGCCATTCAATGAGATGTCGACCCCCCTGGGCCACATTTTGGGTTGACCACTGTATCACTTGGAAGTGTGCCTTTTAGCTTGGGATTTTTTTCTCTTGATACATCTCTCATTTGCAACTCAAGTTTTTGAATCGAAGCGGTGTGTGAACCCAGCACCTCGGACATATTCCTCATTGTTGCATCGTTTTTCTCCTGATTTTGAAGAATTCGCTCTAGCATCCCTTCCATTTTTGATTCACTTGACGACCCCTCTTTGTATTGTGAAGAGTTGGGATACTGCCCTCGCGGTGGTACAAAAGGGTTGGAGCTTCTATTGGGATAATTGTTGTTGTTGTTGTTCCCAGATCCTTGACCACCTTGATCATTGCGCCAATTTTGTTGGCCTTGCCCTTGCGGGTTTGGCCTCCAATTGTTTTGTTGGCGGTAACCACCTTGAGAGTTTTAAGTATAATTTGCTTCTTCCCACTCTTGATTACCCATTGATTGCATGTCTTCCACCATATGCACTCTCTTCGTTTTATTTTCCTTGAGCATCCTTGTCAGTACATCAACATTAGTGGCAAGACCTTCAATCACTTGGTCTCTTTATTGATTCTCCTTGATCATGTTTGCAAGAGAAGGAGTGCTATAAGAAATTCCCCCACTCGTATCTTCCGAATTCCATGCTTGATTGTGCTTAGCCATCTTGTATAAAATTTGAGTAATCCTAGCAAATGACTTGTCCATGAAAGACCCATCTGCGACATTATTTGAAACTGACTTGGAGAGCGGGTCTAGACCCATGTAGAATTTCTCCATCAAAATGTTTTCCGGGAACCCATGGTTCGGTGATCTCACAAGATACAGCTTGAAACGGTCTCACGCTTCATGTAAGTGCTCCCCCTGCATTTGCTTGAAGAAAAATATTTTGTCTCTAAGCTCAGATTTCTTGCTATCTGGGAACCACTTTGACAAAAAGGCTTGGACAAGCTCAGGCCATGCAGTGATGGTGTGAGGGGGTAAATTGAGGAGCCACTTCCTTGCCTCCCCTGCTAAGGAGTACTTGAACACCTGCAACCTCAAAGCGTCATCCGACACATTGGTTTGTTTGTGCATGGCGCACACACCCAAGAAGTTCCTTAGGTGTTGCGTAGGATCATCATCAGTTGAGTTGTGAAATAATCCTTCTGCCTTAAGCATCAGTATCATTCCATGGTCTACTTTAAATGTCGATGCACCAATTGCCAGTGGAAGGATGGCATTGGAGTCGTCGATTTATTCCTCAATATCGGCGAAAGGATTTTCCTCTTCTCCATACAGCTCGGCCATTGTGACCTGGGACACCAATACAAAACAAGAAACTTGTGATGGAATAGAAAAGATATAAATTGAAGTAAACACTAACTAGTAATTTCAAAACCATATTCCCCGGCAGTGGCGCCAAAATTTGATACGCTCAAATTACACTTTAAAATAGTATAAAGCGGTCAAAGTCAAATATACCAACCCAACAAGGTTGTGGTCGAATCGCACAGGGAATAGGTGTGAAAATAATACTTTGATAGTGTGATCCTCAACTCAAATCATAATTCCTTTCCATTAGTGAACGGGAATATAGGGATTTGTTGTGTAATAATATAGTAGATGTAATGTCAATGAGAATTAATTAAAGTTGTAATTAATATGATTAAGTAGACCAAGGTTGTGTCCCCTTTTATGAAGTATAATGCAAATGGGTATTAATATGATATATTTTTAATGGGAAGTTCTTGATATGCAATGATTGCTAAATGTCTATCCAATATTTTCCAATAATAGGGTAGAATCTCCTCTTTTAATTTTCCCAATTATAAAAGAGTTGCAATAAAAAAAAATCACTTATTGTCAAATAAAACAACCTTATTCCTAAGTTATTCTATTAAACAAGGTTTAAAGCCTTGAGTCATTGATATTTACTCTTACCAAGTCTAACCCACTTTTTCAAGCTAAGAAAGAATTTTTGGCATAAGTTAATGTTTGCAATCACTAACAATAAATATGAAATGAAGAGTAAATAAATATCAACAACCCATTATGCATATATTCAATGGAAAATACCCAAATATATAACACCCATTTAGGGTCCACAACCTTAGTAATTTAGGCTAGCTACACATAATAAATGACAAAAAGCTAAGAATAATAAGTGTCATGAATGCTTACAAGACCAAGGATTTCTTCCTCTAATGATTCAAAAAAAGAGGAGAATATTTAATAGGGTAATGTCCCTCCAAGACTAGACAAGAATGACCCACAAAACCCTAATAAATCTCATTTATAGTGGGCTAAAGATCAGGGTCATAAACGAACAAAAATACCCCTTCAGGTCACTTATGCGTTCGCGTCTCTAGCCCTAGTTTCCAGGCCGTCATCGCATTGTTGATATGCGGTTCGCATTGTTGATATGAGACCGCTGATTTGCATCGCATACTTGAGGCCGCATCAGATACCAGGGATTCTGCAGTTAACTATGCGGCTCGCATGTGAGTTATGCGATCGCATAATCGACCGCATTCTTTCTCTTGAATTTGGCCTATCTTTCTGTTGAGGTCTACGATCCCTTGGTGCATTATGCGATTCGCATGTGCGAGATCCTCTTGTTAAATATGCGATCGCATAGTGTTAATTTCCTCACTTTTTATCTCCTTTGATCTCTTTTCCATCTTCTCGAGTGTTTAAGCCTCATGCACTGCATAACATCAAAAATCTATAAGTATAAAAGGTAAATGCTCTTGAAACAAGCTATAATCCAAGAAATCTTGTATTAAATGTGCCAAAATACCCTGGCACATCAACGTCCGCACGGCCGCCACTTGGCATGTGAGTCATATCTATTTAATTCACATAACACATAGTTCGGGGTTTCGAACCCTCAGAACCCAGTTTGGAAGCGTTACTTACCTCAAACCGGGAAAAAACCTACTTCGACATGCCCTTGCTGCTCGACTCGGCCTCAAATCGCCCCGAATCTACACAAAATCAGTATCATATCATTAATACATGCTAAAATTAAATAAAAAATCCCGAAATTGGCCAAACCCGACCCCGAGCTCACGTCTCGGAATCCGACAAAAATTACAAAACTGAAATCCTTATTCACTCACGAGTCTACCCATATAAATTTCATCAAAATCCGACATCAAATGGCCATCCAAATCCCCAAAATCCACTCTCCAATTCTCCCTTATTACTCTCCAAATTTCCACCCCAAATTCTCAGTTTAGATGATAAAATCTAGGAAAAAACATGGAATTTAACCAAATTAAGTGAAGAACACTTACCCCAATCACTCCTCTGAAAAATACTATCTAAAATTGCCTTCACCCGAGTTTGGAATTATAAACTCAAACCCTCGATTTTGGAATTAAATATTGCTGCCCAGATTTTGTTCTTCGCGAACGCGACCGTCCTCTCGCGTTCGCATAGACCAAACCAACTTCCCTTCCACTTTACTCTTCGCGAACGCGACCATAACTCTGTGAACGCGATGCTTTACCAGATTTAAACTTCACGAACGCGACCCATTCCTCGCGAACGCGTAGACCAAAAACTTGGGGTCCCCATCTGCCTTACTCCTCTTCGCGAACGCGAGAACTCGAGCGCGTCCACGATGCATACTCCACTCAAACCTTCGCGTTCGCAGCCTTCCCTTCGAGAACGCGAAGAACAAAAATCCTCATCTCTTAATAACCCTCCGCGAATGCGATAGCCTTTTCGCGAACGTGAAGAAGGAATTCTCTACAACAGAACACGAGAATCTACCAACTTCTAAGGCCAAGAATTTATCCGTTAACCATCCGAAACTCACTCGAGGCCCTTGGGACCTCAACCAAACATGCTAACACATCCCATAACATCATTCAAACTTAGTCAAACCTTCGAATCGCTCAAAACAACATCAAAATACCAAATTAACCCCGGATTCAAGCCTAAGGATTTCTAAACTTCCGAAATTCGCCAACGATGCTGAAACCAACCAAACCACGTCCGAATTACTTCAAATTTTGCACACACGTCAAAATTGACACTAAGAACCTATTCTAACTTTCGGAATTGCATTCGGACCCCGATATCTAGTTTTGCACTACCGACCGGAAATCGCAAATTATCCAATTTCGCCAATGCAAGCCTAATTCTACCACAGACCTCTGAATTACATTTCAAACACACTCCTAAGTCCCAAATTATATAACGAAGCTATCCGAGCCATAAAAACCTTAATCCGAGATTGTTTGCCCATAAGTCAACTTTCGGTTGACCTTTCCAACAAACTCACCAAATTAAGAGACTAAGTGTCTCATTCCTTTCCAAAAAATCACTCTGAACCCGAGCCAACCAACCTCACACAACTTAATAGAGCTGAAACACATATAATGAAGCAGAAATGGCAAAAACGGGACTAAAACTCTCGGAACGACCGATCGGGTCGTTACATGGTATCTCTCCAAAAGGGATAAACTTCTAAATACCAAGTGGTTACGTCCTATTTGGTTAGTATTTTTAATTATTTTCTGTTCTTGCCATTTATATATAATTTATTTAAGTGTACAAATTTATATAAAATGAAATGTTAATATTTTTGAAGTTCTAAATATTAAATATTTCTACGTATTCCAAATAAATAAGAATGTAATATATACAGTTTAGTTGATTTTGTAGTCCTAAATATTAGGAAAATAATTAAATGAGTATTCCTACATATTAGGAAAATAATTAAATGAGTATTTCTACGTTTTAGGAAAATAACTAAATTACTAATTTTATCCAATGTAAACTCTATTTTTAAAGGGTAAATAAGGCGAACGACATTTCGCTAAGAGCCTTTGTGCTTTTAATATAATATAGATTTATCATAACCAAATGTAACGAAAAGAAACGTAATACTCCTATTCCCCCCCCCCCCCCCCAATTCTATGTAATTCAAATAAGGAAATATTTAATAAGTAAAAATTTAGTTGTTTTCAAAGTCATAAAATTTAAGAAAATAACTAAATTACGATTTTGTTTAATATAAAGTCTATTTTTAAAGGGTAAAAAAGATGAACGACATTTTAGATCATTGCAAAAATATTTAAAAAAAAAAAAGATTTTCAAAACAAAATTTTGGTGATACCATTTTGTTGACAGGTATATGATAGAATAATCTAAGGCATTGTCACGACCCAATTTAACCCTCTGAAAGGTGTTGTGACGGCATCTTGTCTTTACGACTAGGTAAACCTAATATTACGGAAAACTTAAAGAAAGCTCAATAATAAAAGGGGTAAAACAACATACTGTAAATAACAAAATCAGTGCCGCTCAGCTCATATACAAAATAATCTCGCAATGACCCGGAATGTCACTAAGTCACAAGCCTCTATAATCTATTGTGGCTCTATAGAAAGTCTGAAGATACATAAAAAGACTCTAGAAGATGGAGTAGAAGGGGACTCTGAGGATTCTGCAGACGCGGCAGAAGTACCATGAAGTCTCCTGGAAATCTGCAACACGTAATATCCTTGACGTTGATAGCTCGTACCTGGATCTGCACATGAAAATATGTGCAGAAAAGGGCATGAGTACACCACAATGGTACTCAGTAAGTGCCAAGATTAACCTCGGTCGAGTAGTGATGAGGTCAGGTTAAGGCCCTACCAGAGTTAATATAATAAATTAAATAGTAAAGATGTAAGTAAATTTTATGGCAAACAACTAAAGAAAAATTCTCGATAATTTAACAGTCAAGGGAGCCCTCGGGTTAGAACAAGGTAGACACAATGTGGAATCTCCCGGGATACCGTCCCGTAGTTCCGAATGATTATGCAGTACAGGGCGGATCTCCCAGAATACGCCCGTAGTCCCAAAGTAAATATGTAGTGTTGGGGGATCTCACGTATACGTCCGTAGTCCCAAAATATATATGTAGTGCTGGGGGATATCCCAAAATACGTCTGTAGTCCCAAAATAAAAATGCAAGATAGGGGGATCTCCCGTAATACGTCTGTTTTCCCAATTTAAATATGTAGTGCAAGATACAATGACAGGTATAGCATCGAACTATAAAATTTACACTAATCACAGATAAGGAAAATATGGATCTAACTAAGCATGCCGCACAGAATGTCAAGTAGGCAGGTAAAACACTTAAGCATACTTTTCTAATCTAAGCTAAACAATTAAACATATTAGTGATATTTAATAAGGGAAAACAATTTATGATTTAAGAAGGAAAAATAGGTTTTTTGCAATAACAGTCCGTGTACGTACTCGTCACCTCACGTACACGACGCCCACACATCAATTAATATCAAATATCCTAAGGGGAAAGTCCCCAACACAAGTTTAGGCAAGCCACTTACATCGAACCGCTCAAGTCAACTCAATAACACGTTCTTGCCACGAGTATCCAAATCTGAATGGCCCAAATCTAATCTAATCAACTGAATAATGTAAATGATACTACCAGTAACTACTTAAGAAAATGAATTCGAAGCTAAGGAATGAAAATAGGAAAAACGCTCAAAAAGTCTCTTCGGGCCCACGACTCGGAATCGGGTAAAAATCACAAATTATGAATACCCATTCACTCACGAGTCCATTCATCCAAAAATAATCCAATTCCGACGCCTAAAACCTGATCAAAACCCAAAAATTCAATTGGGGAACTTTTCCCTCATATTCCCACTTTTTCACTCAAATTCCTTAATTAGACGAGGAAAACAATAATAGATTCATGTAATATGATCAAAATAGAGCTAGAATTAGTTACCCAATAGTTCTCCCTCAAAATCCATCGGAAAATTGCCTCCAATCGAACTCTAAACCAAATTTTGTGTTATGAAATTTCAAAACCCTCGATATCCTCTTTCTGCCCAGCAATACTCACACCTGGACCTTTTCTCGCACCTGCGGATACCGCACCTGCAGTCTCGTAACGACCCGACCGGCCATTTTGAGAATTTAAGCTTCGTTCGACAGCACAAGGCTTTGAGTAGCTTCACACTGTGTATATCGACCTGTGTGCATGGTTGGATTCAGTTACCGGATGCTTCACACTGTGTATATCGACCTATGTAGTCGAATTGGAAGAAGAATTCTAGTTTTGGAAGCTTAAGCGGTGAAAATTGACCGGAATTTGACTTTTATGTAAACGTCTCCGAAATAAGTTTTGGATAATGTCAACAGTTCTGTATGGTAATTTTGGACTTAGGCGCGCGTCCGGATTCAGATTTAGAGGTCCATAGGATAATTTGAGGCAATTCGGTGAAAGTTAAAAATTTTGAAGTTTGGGAAATGGAGAAGTTTGACCCATATTTGAGTTTGTGATATTGGGGTCGGAATGAGATTTCGAGAGTTGCCAAAACTCCGTTATGTATTTTGGGACTTGTCTGCAAAAATTTGGCATCATTCCGGGTTTGTTTGATTGGTTTCGGCACGAGTTTTCGAAGTTGGAAGATTTGGAAGTTCATAGTTCGATTCATGGCGCGATTTGCATTTTCGGCGTTGTTTGATATGATTTGAGACCCCGAGCGAGTTCGTTTTATGTTATGAAACTTGTTTGTGTGTTTAGACGGGGTCCCGGGGATCTCGAGTGTTTTTCGGATGGGCTACGGGTCAATTTTCCCTAATTTTGAACTTCTGTTTCTAGTGTCTGAAGTTCCCTTCCGTGATCGCGTAGATCCAGTTGCGATCGCGTAGTGTAATGTCGACCTGCCATAATTTCCTTCATCTCGTTCGCATAGTTAGGTTCGCGATCACGAACAAATAATTTCTTCTGCAACGCGTTCGCTTCTAAATGTCCGCGATTGAGTAGTGTTAGCCTTGCTGGCAACCCCAACTTGTTCTTCGCGTTCGTGTCACTAAGTACCGATCGCATAAGCTTAGTCCACTATTACCAGCATTCAGATCACCTTGTTCGTGTTCGCGTAGGCTTCCGCCTCTTCTCTTTCACATTCGCGAAATGCAACCTGGGTAGCCTTCCTTTTTCTTCTTCGCGATCGCAAATGATGTTCCGCGATCGTGATTCATTAAACCCCTGGGCAGAATGTAAATCTTCAAATCGAGGGATAGGCTATTTCTATTATATTTTGACTTGTAGAGCTCAGTTTTGAGCGATTCTTGGTGGGTTTTTCTAGCAATTCGTTTGGGTAAGTGTTCTTCACCTAGAATTAAATATACTCCATGATTTTATCCTTGTTTTTGCCATTGAATTTTTGTTTTGAATAAGGAAAATGTTGGGTTTTGAAGAAAAACTTCTAAAATGAAAAATCATTATTCGAGGGGAGAAACAGTATCGAAATTTGATAATTTTTGTATGGTTGAACTCATATTGGAATGAGTATTCGGATTTTGTAAAAATTTTCGCGTTCTGAGGTGCGGGCCTGGGGGTAGACTTTTGGACCGATTTTTAGAATTTCATAAAGATTGAGGATTTATGATCTGAAATAGTTTCTTATGTGTTTTATTTATGTTTTGAAGTTGTTTCGGTTAGATTTGAGTCGTCCGGAGGCCTTTGCACCCGAGAAGTCCATTTTAGAGTACTGGGTTTTCTTCTTTGAGGTATGTATCTTGCTTAATCTTGTGTGGGGGAACTACCCCTTTGGATTTGAGTCTTCTGTGTTGATTGTAGTCTTTGTACGCGAGGTGACGAGTGCGTGCTCAGACTTATTTGTAGAAGTTGGTCTTTAGGGAGCTTAGGTTCTTATATTCACTGAGTATGAATTTGTTCTTGACATGATTGAGTTCCAAATCTCCGGTATCATCTTTACTTGCCTAATTTAAAAATTGCTTGATTTTTTTATTCACTCTTATTGCCTATTTGACTCCAAATTGACTAAACTGAAGATTTCATCCCTTTTTACTATCATGCTATATCCTCATAACCCCTTATCTCTATTTATAATTTTCATCACCACCCTATAATTGTTTAGTCTTAATCAAAGTTATGTTTACCTTCCTGTTGTTTACCCTTAAGTGAAATTGTTGAATATCCTCGAAATTTGCTCAACCTTAAAGGTGGTTTAGATATCTTATATCTTAGTGGACTTTCCCTTATTTGAAATTTCTGGATTCGTGTTAATTTCTTGTTGTCGAATCATGCAATTAGGTAGGACTGTTACATGCCATTTTCTTTCTTGTTGAGTTGTTCTTATTATGCCTAGTATTCTTTGTTGTGCTTATTCCTTGTGTAATAGCCTTGACTTTATTATGATCGAAGGTTCTTGAGTTGATGTGTTTACCGTATCTTGTATTATTGTCATTTTGTTGTTATACTTGTTGTGGTGATGTACGAGGTTTCTGCCATGCGATTGTTTATATGGGGATTTGCACAAGGTTTCTGTCGTGCCATGTTTTCTATTAATAATGCACATGTGGCGTGACAAGGTGGGATATATATATGTGGGTTGCGCATGTGGCGAGACAAGGTGGAAAATTGTGGTGTCCGTGTGGCGAGACAAGGCGGGCACTCATTTGACTATTGCATACGTGTCGGGACAAGGTGGGCTGGGTCAGGGGTTGTTTGTGTTACTTGTGTTAGCCTGGGGGCATTCTTTGTTTGTTGACACTGTGTAATGGTACACTTACTGTATGAGTTTATTCGTGTGGAAATTGTGAGAAAACAATATACGTGTTGCCCTTTTTCATTCCTTATGCTTATTGGCTATTGAATCATGTTAGGACACCTGTACAAGCATACACGCAGTTAAGCACTATTATCATATTAAGGATTTTCCTTGTTGTTGGCGAGTATAGATACTCTCGTTGTACTTACCATATAAGTGGGAATGACCCCAAATGGCATGTGAGTTGTCCGTGCAGTTATTACTTGAAATGAGGGCACGAGATGCCAATGTTAGGGTTCAGATACTGGGACCCGTGAGTGGTGATTTTGTCCGAGGTTCGATACCTTGTGAAGATGACTAGAACTTGAGGTAAAAGTAGTAGAAATTGTTGAGTCCTTACTTGTTCTTGTTGTATATTTACATTCCGGATTTATTTGTGTTTCACTTACTCTTTCGTGCTATTTTTACGATTTTTCAGCTATTACTTGTTATTCCTTTCTTTATTGAATTTAGTGTATTGTTAGTCCTATTGTGTAGCCCTTATGTAAATGTCATAATCCATTGTCCTAAATTTATATTTTTTCATCTCTTAGACCGGTGGATGTCTTGACTAGTCTTCGTCAGTACTTCACCGAGGTTAGTCTTGATACTTACTGGGTACTGCTGTGGTGTGCTCATACTACTCTTCTATACATTTTTGTGCAGATTCCAGGTTTATGCTTAGCCGGCCGATCGATAGTTTGCAACGCATTTGATATTGAGGAGACTTAAGGTAAACCCACTACAGCGTTCGCGGGTTTCAGAGTCACCGTCGTATTCTCTTTTATTCATTCACTGTTGTACTTATTTATGAACAGTGGTATTTAGGAATTATAGTGTGAACTTCTTTAAAGCTTATGACTTGTGGTACCGGGTTTTGGTAATGTGTTCATTGCATATAGAAGTCTTTTCAGAAAGTATTAGATTTTATATCTTATTGTTGTTATTCCATAAATGTTAAGCTTACCTATTCCTTAAGACTAGGTGTCATCACGACACCCAACGGACGGGACATTTGGTTCGTGACAAGTCCAAACGGTGCATCTGAGCATTTCATTAAAGCAGCTAGGCTCCGCACCTGCACCCAGGTTCCGCACTTGCAGGCTCGCAGGTGCAGTCAAACTTGCGCACATGCGCTCCATCATCAGCCCCACCAGTTCCGCATATGCGCCCCTTCCGCACCTGCGACTCTCGCACTTGTGGTCTCCCTTCCACAGGTGCGAAACACTAGAACCAGCAAAGGCACTAGATTTTCCTAAGTCCAAATTTCATTCCGTTAAGCATCTGAAACACAAACGAGGCCCCCGGAAGCACAACCAACCCTACCAAACAATCCTATAACACCATACGAACTTAGTCAAGCCTTCAAACCATATCGAACAACACCAAAAACATGAATCGAGTACGGATTCAAGCCTAAGAACTTAGAATTTTCTAATTTCCCACAACGACACTGAAACGCCTCAAACTTGGACCGAATGACCTCAAAGTTTACACACATGTCAAAAATGACACTAAGAACCTACATCCACTCTCGAAATTTCATTCCGAGCTCGATATCAAAATCTCCGCTATCGGCCGAAATCGTCGAAAAATCTAATTTTCGCCAATTCAAACCTAAATCTACTATAGACGTCCAAAACACATTCCTCACACGCTCCTAAGCATGAAATCACTCAACGGAGCTAACGGAGTCGACAAAATTCCATTCGGGATCCGTCTTCATACAGTTCCGACTACGGTCCAAATTCTAAGTCTTAAACTCACAACTAGGGACGAAGTGACCCAAAACTCTCCGAATTCCATAACCAATCACTCCGGAAAATCCCAAAAATAAAAACAAAAGTGGGAAAAGCAGTTATTAGGGGATCGGGCTCTAATTCTCCAAAACGACCGGATCGTTACAGGCACCATTTGGCACGCGTGATAAGATGATAAAAGATGTGAGATTCAATTTATATTGTTTGGTTGATGGTATAAATTTATGTTGTCACCCAAACACAGTAAACATTTAGCCCCAAACTTATACTGTGTATGCCACCTTTATTCTATCAAACTTGAGATTATTTTGTTTCGCCTTCCATATGAGATAAATTAGTCCAGAATTATAATCCATAATTTAGTTGGTTTACCAAAAGAAAAAAAGTAACCAATCTTGTGCACAAAATAATAGGGTGCTTTGTATGTTTACTAATTAATCTTTCCTCATAGAAATACTAATATTTAATAATTTAAAATGGATGAAATTTTAACTTATACAAATAAAACAAATCTTTTATTACATAAAATGGGATCCAAGAATTTGAAATCATAAAAATTATAGACACCACACTATATTGTAGCAACTAAAATCATTGATTTACTTTAAATTACCAGGAATTCAATAAATTTTGGAAAATTGTATCACACCAACTCATCTACATAAAAAAAAATCACCGGAGACAAAGAGGGTGACCAAAAGGAAAAGAGCTTACGACTCTCCGCGGAAAGAACCAAATATATTGATTGTCACATGCAGGGCAGATTTGCAAGGTATTTTATGGGGCATGTGAACCTCGTGATTTCTCTGTCAAATTAGATATATTATGTATATATATTTTTAAAAGTTATTTAATAATATTTGTTGACACATTTACTCCACAAAAAATAAATAATGCATTTGGTTGAATATTGAATTATTTACCCAAAGAATTAGAAATTAATTTTCACTTAATACGTTTTTTCTTTTTCTTTTCTTTAGTGGTGTACCTATCTAAATCTGCATCTAGCCAGATGCTCCTTAAACTTGATTTTGTGCAAGGGCGGCTCCACATAATATGGGGCCTAAGGCGAAAATATAAAGTGAGGCCTTAAATTTTTTTAATTATTTTTTTTACTATTATACTTTTAAGAAATCTAAAGAAATTATCATCAATTTTAACAATTGTCAATGTCTAACCAATTTTTTTTAATCTATAATGGATTATCATGTTAAACTTTGTTGATTTAATTTTGAAAAAAAAAATTTCAACCGAGGCAACTGATATAAAGATTGTTAATGGTAATTGAATTAACATTTTTTACCTGATTAAGTTTGCTAATTAGAGTACTCTTCCAATTATATAGTTTCTCTTTAACATTTTTAATTATAAATATAAGTTGAATAAATAATACCGTAGTAGCTACTATGTTTCAAGAGTCATTCAATATTAAGGACGAATATTAATAGTTACTTATTAAAGTAGCTTGAAAAATATCTACAAAGGCACTCAAAGAATTAAGAAAAATTATTCTAAACTAACAATGTAAGAAGATCAATTTAAGTTGGGACCAATTAAAGACATGAAACAACTAGTAAGTACTATTTAAATTGGGTAAAACTTTAGTTATAACTATAACCAAATAATTTAAAAATTCTATCAATGGTGCATCATTATTAAATATTATATATATTATTTATAGATTTTTGGGCCTTGTATTTTGGGGGCCTAAGGCCATTTCCTTAATAGCCTTAGGCTCCAGCCAGTCCTGGTTTTGTGGCTCTTTACAATTAGTTTTTAGTTTTATGACTCCTACTTTTTATTTTTACACATAAGAGATTTATAGATTTGTTTTTTGTATATAAGAGATCTAGAAGAGTTATTTTTTTAATTTTAAAATTAGAAAAGGACATGATGTATGACTAATACCTTAAATTTTTAAAGTTTTCCTCGGCTTTTCAGAGGAAGAAAACACAATAATCGAATTTATATAATTATTTTCTTAAAAATATACTTTTGTTATTAAAGTGTAGTGTACCTATAACTTTCAACCCATTTTGACCATAAAAATTTATGCGTACTGTGACAATGTCAAAGGCTAATTTTTTAAAATTCAATGTTTGTCAACTTTATTATCTATATTGTCATTTATTAATTTTTTTTTTTAGGAGATATAGCACGACTTCTTCATTTTTACTGTTATTTGTTTGTTTTTAGTATTAGAGCGCAAAGACAACAATAATTTTCACATGATATTTCTATAAACTCCAAGAACATTCATGGGCAGAATTTTATCCTTTATTGCACTAGCAAAATGAAATCTACAAAAATAATTTAAAAGTTTTTACACTTTTTTTTTTTAAATTTTATAACTCAAGTACAACATTTAATACTACTTGCGTGATTTATTTAAAACTTATTTATTCATTGACATGGAGTTTGCGCGAACCTAAGACTAGTGTATTCTTATAAGAACAACTTGTTTCGTTGGTAAGTGCTCTTGCAAGTAACAATCTATACATCAAATAAGGAAGGGAATCTTACAAAAATGTCTCAAATAAGTCTCAACTTATAAACTTTTAGTCATTAAGCATAGACTTACCAAAACTAGCCAAGCACATATAAAATTGAAAACCCAAATAAATAAGGCTCTTTCTCTCTAAGAATCACACGCAAATATCTCCTTCCATATTTTAAGCATGATTAACAACACTATGTCAGGACCCAAAATTTCGCGATGGAACCTAACCCAACCCGCTAGGTAAGCCACTAATAGCTGCCCATTTTCAATAATAGTGATAAGACAATCAAACAAAGGAATTTTCTGACTCTTAAACCTTTCTCAAGGACTAGTAGTACAAATTATGAGCTTCAAAAAATAGAATTTACAAAGCTGATATGAAGTAAATACATCTTCTGTTTGAAAAGTACATAAATAGAGTTTTTATAAATCTAAGGCTACCATGAACAAGAGGTAGCTACAACAGGAACGTAGGTAAATCTTCAAATCCGGCAACCATCGAGCACAGCAACAACAACAGCCAACATCTGCACGTAATGTGCAAAAGTATAGTATCAGTACAACCGACCCCATATAATAAGTAAGTAACAAACCTAACTTTAGGTTGAAAGAAGTGACGAGCTGGAACATAGGTCGAGTCCAATACCAATAACCAATAGTAGTTCATAACAACATAGAGCATATAAATAAGAAAGTAACTCAACGATAAAAATGCTCAGCTTTTTCACAGTTTTCTGAAAATAGTTCCACTTTTCAATAATATCAGTGAAAACTCAAATCCTTTACCGAAATCGTCTTAAAATATGAGATAATTTGAAAACCGTAAATTTTTCCAAAAATCCTTTCCACAATAAATTAGATGTTTCGTTTTCTTTCCAGATAGCAAGTGTGAAATACCTCTCTATGGCCACATATCAATGTGTGTAAAATTCATGAATGACGTGATACAGTACAACATGAGGAAAAATGCATCTCTTTGCCTGTATTTCATGTGTGCATGCCAATGCCATGTATCTCAGAGATGAATCATGTACTCACACTCTCCGAGTACTCAATCTCATTGTCTCACACTTTTCACTCATCATGCTAACCACTCGATACTGTATATGGCCCATACGACCCAGGGAAATCCATCCCGAAACATATACAACACTGACTATAAGTCACACAGTACCGAGGAAAAATGGCAATCCAACCCTGTGGAGAAATCCATCTCCATGTATCAAGTACTTCGGACAAATCCATGTCTAGGGAAATTCATCCCTCAATAATATCATCCGCGCTCACTTAGGGTGTGTACAGACTCCGAATGGGCTCCTACAGCCAAAGCGCTATCATAATCATCAATATAAACGTTGTGGCGTGTAGCCTGATCCTATAATTGTCACTCATAAACAAGCTCTCAGCCTCTCTCAGTCATCACTCTCTCCAGTCTCACTCACGGGTTCACAATGTCATGAAACTATCCCGACAACAATGACATGATGTATCAATACACAACAGCTGAGACTGAGATATGATATGAACGCATGAATATGACTAAGTACGAAATATCAATAAAATAAGTGAAATGACAGTAAGAAGCGACCACTATAGGTCCTAAACAATATCAGCATAAGGCCTAAACATGATAGCTAGTATGATTCACAGTTCATTTACTTAATCTGTGATGACCCAAAAGGTCATCCCGTATATTTCTAGCTAATTTTGTATTCCGAGGTCGTAAAAACCTCCTTCTATCTCATCTCGATTTACGTGTACAGCCCGGGCGTGTAGCTGGGAAGCCTTTATCTGAAAACTGATAAAATGATATTTTTGTGTTGAATTTTAATAAAGTTGACTTTGGTCAACATTTTTTATAAACAGACCCGGATCAGTGATTTTACGGTTTCTGAGGGTCCGTAGGAAAATATGGGACTTGGGCGTATGCACGGAATCGAATTCCGAGGTCCCAAGTCCGAGAAATGAATTTTTAAAGAAAATTATTTTCTGAAAAATATAAAGGTTTTTGAAAATGAAATTTGAGATGAAACCTGTGATATCAGGCCCGTATCATGGTTCCGGAGCCCGGTACTGGTTCAATATGATTTATATGTGTTATCTGTGAAGTTTGGTAGTAAACGGATTTGGTTTGACGTAATTCAGACCTTAAATGCAAAACTTAATGTTTATAGAAGTTTTGAGGAATTTCATTGATTTTTTTTTAGTTTAATTCATCGTTTTAGTGTTGTTTTATGTGGTTTGAAACCTCGAGTGAGTCTGCATTAGGTTATAAGACTTGTTCGTGCATTTAGATGGGGTCCCGCAGGCCTCGGGTGAGAGTTAGATCGGGTTTGGGTCAATTTTCCCTATTTTTGAACTGCTGATTCCTTTCATCTGGTTTCCTTCTATGCGATCGCATAGATGAAGTCGCGATCACATAGTGCAGCTTTGGACCCCTCAGTTTTTCCTTCACTGCTATCGCACAGCTACATTCGCAATCGCGGAAGCCCACCTTTTCCTTCTTCGCATTCGCCTCCATTGGCACGCGTTCGCACAGTGATTTCAACTTTTGAGCATCAGATTACTCCCTTCTACGCGATCGCATTCCGTGCTTCGCGATCGCGTAGTGTGACGATTGGTCCAGCAGATAATTCCTCCTATGCGATTGCATATGTACCTTCACGATCGAATAAGTCATTTTGACCAATGATATTTTTCCTCTACGCGATCGCAAATAATTTCACGCGATCGCGATGCTTTAAACACCTGGGCAGAATATAAGTTTCTAAAATCGGGGGTTTCACCATTTGAAACATATTTTGACTTCTAGAACTCGGTTTTGGGCGATTCTTTGAGGGGTTTTCACACAAATCGAATGGCTAATTGTTCTTCCACTAGAATTAATTATATTTCATGAATTAGTTCTTGTTTTTATCATTTAAATTGTGTTTTGGGTTTAGGGAATTGTGGGCTTTGAAAGAAAACTTCAGGAATGTAAATTCATGATTGGAATGACCAAATGTTATCGGAATTGGATAAACTTAGTATGGTTAAACTCATATCGGAATGGGTAATCGGTTTTTGTAAAATTTGTCGGGTTCCGAGGTGCGGGCCTGGAGGTCGACTTTTGGGTCGATTTTTATAATATTGTAAAGATTGAGACTTTATTATTCGGAATAGTTCCTTATACATTTTATATGTAATTTGAAGTTGTTTTAGTTGATTTTGAGCTGTCCGGAGACCTTCCCGCCTGAGAAGTCTATTTTAGAGTACCGGGTTGTCGTCTTTGAGGTAAGTATCTTGCCTAACCTTTTGTGGGGGAACTACCCTTAGGATTGAGTCTTCTATGTTGGTTGCAGTCCGCGTACGCGAGGTGACGAGTGCGTACTCAAACTTATTTGCAAATAGATTTCCCTTTTAGGGATTTTAGGTCCTTATGATCCCCGTGTATGAATTGAAATTGTTATATCTGAATTCCTGATTTCTAATTTCATCTCTTCCTGCTCAAATTAGAAGTACTTGCCTAGAATTCCTTGTTTCTTATTTGATCTTAATTGACTGAAATGAAGACTTTGCCTTTCCTACCGTTATACTATATCTTTCTTCATACACTCCCTATGTGACTAAAACTAGAATAATCTCGCCCTATAATTGTCTAACAAGTAATTGGAATATATATACGTTGGTCAAGCATGCC
Source organism: Nicotiana paniculata (assembly GCA_005239505.1). Taxonomy (NCBI): domain Eukaryota; kingdom Viridiplantae; phylum Streptophyta; class Magnoliopsida; order Solanales; family Solanaceae; genus Nicotiana; species Nicotiana paniculata. The sequence goes on from ML319712.1 coordinate 74,352, forward strand.
CGTGAGTCGTACATTGTGATTTAAATCATTTTTCCCTTAAGTACTACTTAGTTTAATTGATGACCGCCCATGTTGATGGTATTTCTTTGATGCTGCCTATTTACTGAGCATTTGTTCAAACTGAGTTTATTCGGTGAAGCTAATTGTCTAAGTGAGATTGGTTATAGCTGATTCCCTCGCCGGGATGATTTGGTTTCTTGGTTACGAACTTGAATATATAGAATTGTTGCTATATTTGCCTTGTTTTTCCCTCATTATGCTGCTTTCTCTTTGTGCTTGGCATTTCTTTCAGTGGCTACTTCTTATGAGTGAGTTTTTACCATTTTTGTGATTTAAGTCTTTGTATTGATTTGCTCATCGCACTTTGCATTCGGTCATGTTTTCTTTTGCGCCGGTTGTGGCAATATATGTTGTTTCTATCGCATTTTGGTTGTTTTCATCAGTGGCTGCAATGCATATTTAAATTGGGACTACAGATCGAGATCCGGGAGCTTTTCCCCTGTACTTCATTACATATTTAAATTGGGACTACGGATCGAGATCCAGGAGCTTTCCCCAGGTACTGCATTGCATATTTAAATTGGGACTACGGACCGAGATCCGGGAGCTTTCCCCCCTGTACTGCATTACATATTTAAATTGGGACTACGGACCGAGATCCAAGAGCTTTCCCCCTGTACTGCATTGAATATTTAAATTTGGACTACAGAACGAGATCCGGGAGCTTTCCCCCTGTATTGCATTGCATATTTAAATTGGGACTACGGACGGAGATTCGGGAGCTTTCCCCCTGTACTGCATCGTATATTTAAATTGGGACTACGGACGGAGATTCGGGAGCTTTCCCCCTGTACTGCATCGTATATTTAAATTGGGACTACACACAAAATTCCAGGAGCTTTCCCCCTGTACTGCATTGCTTGACAAATGTTGAGTTGCAGACTGAGTTCCGGTGGTTTTATCATTGAGGAGATTTGGATCAAAAGATATATATATATATATATATATATATATATATATATATATATATATATATATATATATATATATATATATATANAGCTGGAAAGCAATTATCTCTAGGAATAGTTATGTCTGAAGGACTTCTATTTCGAAAGTATATTTGAAAAGTATTTGTCTTACAAAAATATAATATTTGAAAGAGCAGTATTTGGGAAAGTATATTTGAACACCACGTATTTTGATGATATTTTGAAAGAGCAGTATTTGGGAATGCATATTTGAACACCACGTATTTTGAAGGGACTATGTTTTAAAGATTTCTCTTTATAAAAATATATAAATATACATTCAGAGAAAGTATGTTTCAAAGAAGAAATTCCTCTATTCCGAAATGATTATATAATTAAAAGCTTTCGAAATAAACTCACGATTTAAAGATTTTCACTCGAAGGTTTGACCAGCTTTATTGAGTTTATTGGCTAAGGCCTGACATGAATAAATTGATGCAGTACTGAATTGCTAGTGTTTTTATTGGGTTGTGATTCCCAACATCTGGCTTGCATTCTTTCCATTCTCTTTTGCGTATTTCTATTATGCTGTCTGTTGATCGTAATTATTGAATTTTTCTTACGTATTATTCGATCGTACCGTTAATTATATCGAAAAATCTTTAGATAGATTTTATGTTTTGGTCATTGGTACATTTATGTATTTTTACTTATTAGACCAGTGGTGTCTTGACTAGTCCTCGTCACTGCTTCACCGAGGTTAGTCTTGATACTTACTGGGCATCGTCGTGGTGTGCTCATACTACACTTCTGCGCATTTTTGTGTGCATATCCAGGTTATTGTTGTTGTTAGCTGCATGTATCGTTGATGAGGAGACTCAAGGTAAACCTGCTGCTGCGTTCGCAGTCTTCGGAGTCACCATCCTGTTTAAGTCAACTGTACTTATTGTTTCTAGACAGTTGTACTTCGATTCGATTAAAAGATGTCGTAGAGCTTATGACTTGTATTTACCGGGTTTTGGGGAATTGTAAACTCTGTAAAGATTTCTGTATTGAGACTGTTATAATTCCTTTATTATTGTTGTTTTTCAGTGGAAATGTTAGGCTTACCTAATCCCTAAGACTAGGTGTCATCACAATACCCGACAGAGGGAAATTTGGGTCGTGACATAATCACATGGAGAAAACGTCACGACCCAAACTACCATGTCGTGATGGCGCCTACCGTAGTACTGGGCAAGCCGACACATTACCAAAACCAATCAATATTTTCATTCTTAAAATAAAATTAAAGTTATTTAACAATAAACCTTCATAAAGTGTTTAAATCAAAACAACAGTGCAGAAAGAAACCCGGCATCGAGGTGTCACTAGTCATGAGCACCTACTAAGAACTGTCCCATAATACTAAGACAAATACAATATAGAAACCCACTAATAACATCTATAGGACGATATAAGGGAGAAGAGAAGGGATGTGATTGCCATGAAGCTACCTTGCTAACTCCAACAGATGCACGACGGATGAAATCAACACTTACTAGCACATACATCAACCCCTGGATCTGCACACAAGGTGCAGGGAGTAATGTGCGTATGCCAACTCATTAAGTAATAAAAGTAAATAAAAACATAGCAGTAGTGATGAGCAATAAAACATACACAGTTCATATCATGAAATCTCAGTAGAACACAATCTTTAAATAAAGTTTCAGTAAAACCATTTAAAACATCTTTCAACAATCTTCAAACGAAGTGATAACAGTGAGTAAAAATGATGAAAACGTAATAAGCTCCTCGGGAAAAACTCACTTGTGTACAGCCCCTCGGGCAACATAAATCATAAATAGCCCCTCATGCAAACATCACTCGTATGCAGCCCCTCGGGCAAACATCACCGTCACCATATACAGCCTCTCGGGCATACCTCACAATCACTCGTAAACAGCCCCTCGGGCACAACATGAATCAAGAACTACCCTCAGGAAAAACATCATATGAATAACTCAGGGTACCCGCGCTCACTGGGGGTGTACAAACTCTGGAGGGGCTCTTACAGCCCAAGCGCTATAACAAGCCACCTCGTGGCATAAATCAATCAGGCCCTCGGCCTCACAAAATTAATCAGTAACAACATGCTGAGGCGTGCAACCCGATCCCATATATATCCTCACAAAAACAGGCCCTCGGCCTCACTCAGTCATAAACCTCTCAAGCCACTTGGGCTATCGGTAAAAATAGGGTGCTCAACCCGAAATAACATTTTATATGCATCAAAACGGGGTAATAAAGAGTGAGTTATGAAATCATAAAACATAGCATGACTGAGTATAGATCTTAAATCAAAACACTGAGAGGATAATTAGAAAAGGCCCCTAAGGGTCCAAACAACTCTGGCACAAGGCCCAAATATGGCATTCAGCCCAATTTATAGGAAATTCTTTCTAAAACACATAGTATCATATAATTTAAGTCAAATACGTGACTTATAGTTGCTACGGGACCGACCAATTCACAATCTCCAATGGTGCACGCCCACACGCCCGTCACCTAGCATGTGCGTCACCTCAAAATAGTAAAAACAATGTGAAATCCGGGGTTTCATACCCTTAAGACTAGATTTACAGTCATTACTTACCTCGAACTGGATGAAAATCTACTCCGTGTTGCCCTTGCCACTTGACTCGACCTCAAATCGCCCCGAATCTATCCAAAATCAGTATTATACCATTAACATATGCTAAAGGAATGAAGCCCACATCAAAATTATCAAATTACATCACAAATCCCAAAATTAGCCAATTCCGACCCCCAGGCCCACGTCTCGGAATCCAACAAAAATTACAAAACTAGAAACCTCTTTCACTAACGAGACCAACCATATCAAATTTACTCCAATCCGATAACAAAATTCCATTCAAAACCCCAAAAATCCAACTCAAGAATTCTTCCCCATTTCCCCCAATTTTCCACCTCTAATCACAAATTAAATGATGAAATTAAAGGCATAATCATGGAGTTTGACCAAAATTAGATAGAAATCACTTACCCCATGACATATGGTGATAATCGCCTCAAAATATCGCTTCAATCCGAGCTCCATAGCTCCAAATACGTTAAAAATGGCAGAAACCTCGATATATAGCTTCTACACCGGTATTTACTCATTACGATCGCGGAAAATGCTTCGCAATCACGAAGCATTCTCAGCCCAAAATTTACCTTTAGCGATTGCGGAAAATGCTTCGCGACCGCGAAAAATGAATGCCCAGCTCTTCCAGACAGCTTTTAGTATAATGATCATAACGTTTTGTACAAAACTCCAAATTTCAAATGATTTGACTTTTCTAAAACTAGACACCAATTTCTACCACTTTCATTCTTTGACCATTTCCCAATTTTTTATATATTATGAGATATAACCCTCCAAGTTCATCCCTATGCAACACAATGCAATTTCCAAACTCTTCCCGGACAGGCTGTAGTGTATTAACCAGTGCTCTTTAGAAACAACTCTAAATTCCAAATGGTTTGATTTTCTGAAAACTAGACACAAAGAGATACAACTTACGTTTTGTATTATCTCAAAATTTCTTATAAATTGCGAGATACAAGCTTCCAAAGTCAGGTCAGTGCAGTATAAAATTTCCTCTACGCGATCGCGAAATGGCTTCCGTGATCGCGATTCACTGGTCATTTTCTCTCCTTTAACTCATCCCTGTGATCACATAGCACACTGCTATAGCAAAAATCAGAAGCTAAAAATGGCCTAGAAATGGTCCAAAACTGTTACACCCCATGTTTTCGTACGTGAAAGTACGCCACAAGTAAATTGATATAAGATCGGAAATGAGATGTTACGTGTTACATCTCGCGTTTTTGTACGTTAAAGTTTTCGTTTCAGCTAATCGACGTAGACTCGGGAATGAGATTATCTTGAAGTTAACGTATTTATGCTATTTATAACAAGAGATAAGTAAGTTCCATGAAGGATAAAGGGTACACGAATTAAAGAAAATGAGTAAATTCGTGAAGGTGAGAGGGAAAACAAGTCAAGGAAAATAAATTTTCGTCCAAGTTTGGCATGTTGGGATAAAATACGGGCCAAGCAATAATACCCAGTATTTATGGACTAGTACCATACAAGGTACCACATGACCATGATAATAAGGTGTATAAGATATGTTAAAAGTGAGTAGTATTCTAAGTAATTTAAGATAATTTTTAATTACATAGGTAATTGGTTAATTATCATGTAATGGGTCATTACCTAATTAATTAACAAGTTAATGGATAAGATTAACCCCCCCCCCCCCCCCCCCCCCCCCCCC
>ML319713.1:0-65905 GCA_005239505.1 Nicotiana paniculata
ATTAAAGTACATAAAATGCGAGGTAAATAGTGCTTAAAATCACGAATTCTAGCCACACATCAAGCCCGGTTATGTAATTTGTTTTGGAATCCGACCTCAATTTAAGGTCTAAATCCCCAATTTACCAAATCCATAGTTTCTACCCAAAAACCCCCAATTCCATCGTGAAAACTCTAGATTTTAGGTTGAAAATTTGTGAAATGTAGTGAAAGATTGAAAGGAACTAGGTTAGGATCACTTACCAATGATGATTTGGGGAAAAATGAGTCTTGGAAAAATTGCCTCTAAGGTTTTAGGTTTTGAAATTTGAAGAATGAACGAAAATCTCGTCTAAGTCTCATTTTGGTTAGTTGCAGGTATCGCATTTGCGACCTAGGGTTTGCAAATGCGAACAATCCTTCGCAAATGTGAAGAATGTCCTAGGCCTGCTATTATCGCAAATGTGAACCAGTGTTCGCAAATATGGGCTGTGAGGATCGCAAATGCGACCATGAGCTTCACAATTGCGAAGGTCCTTTCCCAACCCCACTGCTCACAAATGCGATGGCCACTACGCAAACGCGAGGCTCAAATTTGTAAGCCAGACCTTGCAAATGCGAAGTCTGCAGATCTGATACACCATCTGCTATGTTTTCCAAGTTCAGATTCACTACGTAGCCTATCCGAAATTCACCCGAGCCCTCGGAGCTCTAAACAAAATTTGCATAGAAGTCCAAAAACATCATACAAACTTGCTCGCGTGATCAAATCGCCAAAATAAAACCTAGAATTATGAATTGAACACCAAATCAAATGAAATTTTCAAGAAAACTTTGAAACCTCTATTTTCACAACCGGACGTCTGAATCACGTCAAACCAACTCCGTTTTTCACCAAATATCACAGACAAGTCATAAATATGATATTGGACCTATACCGGGTTCCGGAACTAAAATACAGACCCGTTATCCAAAAATTCAAACTTTGGTCAAACGTTTCAAATTCATTAAGCCTATAAAACTTTCAAATTTTGACAAAGTCCGATATCTCGGGCTAGGGACTTCCGAATTCGATTTCAGGCATATGCCCAAGTCTCAAATCACGGTACGGACCCACTAGGACCGTCAAAATATGAATCCGTGTCCATTTACTCAAAGTGTTGACCGAAATCAACTCAAATGAAGTTTTTAGTTAAAAAATCTTATTTTTCTTAATTTTTAACATAACAGCTTTCCGAAAATACGCTCGAACTGTGCACACAAATCGAGGAGGGATATAATGAGGTGTTTAAAGTTTAAAAGTATAGAATTGGATTCTAAAACTTAAGATGACCTTTCGGGTCATCACATGATCCTTTGTACTTATTATTGCATATATATTTTGTCAAATATTTTACTATTCTTTATCTAGAACTCACCTTACACTCAGCTTATCTTTTGGAATATGATTTCTTTGTCCACTCTATATATGTTTCATACGAGTCAATATATTTTAATTATTTCATTTTAAAAATACCAAAAATACGTGCATACTTCATCTGCACATAATTCATTACATATTTAATATAGTTACTTTTCATTCTAGTACACTTTAATCATTCTTTTATTCTTTGTAATAGTTGTGAGTATTTGCTAATCATATTTGAACCTTTCCTCCCTTATTTGATCGAGTCCGCAGGAATCACATTTTGTGGATTTTGAGGGATGCCTAATACCTTCTCATCGAGATAACTTTAACCTTTACTCAGAATCTCAACGGTTTCGTAGACCATAATCAAAAGTACACTATATAGTGTAGTATAGGTGTCTTAGTATACCTTAAATACTAGGTGACAACTCTAAACAATAATTAACCTTGTAGAGTACTATAACTTGTAAATTATTTGACTTGTGCAAAATAGGATACAACAACATGTCGACTCTGCTGGGGAAACTTCAGGTTCTAACCACAACGGAGTTTATCAATTACTTGAGGGATTACAGGTTCCCCGATACTCCAACTTCTATTCTTTCTATCACATATTTCAAGTTGTATGTTCCTTGTTTCAAGTTGTATATTCTTTGTTTTAAGATGTATATTCTTTTCTTCTAGTCGTATATTCTTCGTTGAATGCATCGAGTAGGCTATTCTTTGTCATGCGCTTCGAGCAACATATTCTTTGCCATATGCTTCAAGTCGTATATTCTTTTTCATGTGTTTCAAGCCGTATATTCTTTTTCACACGCTTCAAGTGGTGTATTCTTTGTTGCATATTTCAAGCTGTATATTCTTTGTCATGGCCATGTTGTATATTCTTTTACACATGCCTATGTTGTACATTATTTCACAGATGTCATGTTGTATATTCTTTGTCACATGATTTTGGTGCTGCCTTATAAATTGCCATCACTTTCATATCGACTCTTAGTCGTACACAATCACATACAAGTCAGAATGATTTGCTCAGCATTGGAAACTGGGGTAGTTCTTTTGGAATAGTGCAATGATGCTCTCAAGCCAAACAATCTCTGAGAGCGTCAACCAAAATCCACCGTAAAAATCCCAATATCAAAACACCATACCAGTATTACCCAAATCCTTACTCGACTTAAAACCCAAAATATGGGATAAAAGTCCTTTCATCAAACATTTGGCTACGGAATCGTGGTGTTCACTCCCACTTCCCAAATTCAAAGATTCAATACAAGTCAACCCACTGTGTTAGAGGGGAAAGTTTTTATTCAAACTTTGAGAAGTTTCATGCTTGCACGACTCAGACAAACAAAGAAGAAAAAGCGAAGCCTCAAGTCAACACGAATCAATTTCCCTCCCTCGAACTAAGAATTTTTCTTTGGATGCAGAAGGGATAACATAATTTCTGGTACCATCATGGAATGTCAACATCGTGTTCCCGATCACAACCGGATACACCACTGGCTGCACGACCTAACTTTGCACCCTCTCAGTTCTATAATATTGCTCTGGAGGGACTCTAACATTCCTCTACTGAGTTTTGCAGGTACATATTCTCGTGCACTTCGCGGGAGATAACATCTGGTCTTGGACTTGGTGGAGCATCAGTCAGATAATCAGAGGAATAGTAGTTTTATAATGAACTCAATAATTTTTCATGACTTCGCTGCTCTCACCAATTTTCTATATTCAGATCATAACCTCGTTCCCGATTGTCAAACAAGGACGATCTTCAAATAATTCATGTGGACGACCGAAAGGTCTACCATCCTGGAGATTGCATGGGAAATAACATCCGACATAGGATACTTTGGAACATCAAACAAATAATCATGGGAGTTTTAGTTACCATTCTTGATTCCATCATTTTGTGACGGCATTACTCTCACTATATTAGCCAGGGGAAATCACCAAAAGGTCCCTGTGGGTAGCTAGAAGGTCACAACAAAATATCCCTCCAGTTAATTGGGAGCAACCACAATAGCTGTCTCTCAAGGAGTCATGGGCACCGAGTTAACTATTTGAAAGAGTAATTGGGGCACATCTTCTGGAGGGGTACGATCTTCAACTCCAGAGATACCACACCCAATCATGGGTATAACGAGGCATCGCTCCAGGTTTTTCTATATCGTTGCATTTCATACATATCTTTGATGAAATTAATATAGTTAGTTGCAATGCCTAGAATATGATAGTAAAAGAAGTGTTGAAACTCATACCTCATACTCTCCAATCTTCACGAACTACGCATACTTTATTCTTGACATTGTGTCAAGATACATATGCAACGCCTCATAGTTCCGTTCTTTCTCGTCCTTAATTGGATGAGTCGGTCAACTCAGGCCACTTGGGTCACAATTGACAAGATCCTGCGAAAATGTCATCTCTGAAAAAATGTAAAAATGTATATATATCTTCCCCAGGTGTTTTAAAATCTTTCTGTATACATCAAAGAAAATCAAAGTCCAAAAATATATTCCCGCATAATTCGTCCTTGAGGAAATTCAAAAATCCGAAACATCTTCCTTTGTGTCCAATCTTCACGAACTATGCATGCCTGATTCTTGACCTCGTGTCATGATACGTAGGCAACCTGTAATGGGTCTGTTTTTTCTCGTCCTTAACTAGGCGAATCGGTCAAGTCTGGCCACTTGGGTCACAGTTGACCGAAGATCTTCGCAAAAAGATCATTTCCAAAAAGTAAAAAAAAACATATATCTTCCTCAGTTGCTTCTCTAGAAGTATCTCCATGAGAAATCAAAATCAAAATCCAAAATATATCATCCTCTTTTATTAAGGAAATTCAAAATCCGAAACATCTCCCCTTTATCTTAACCTTCCCGAACTAGGCCTGACCTGATTCTCGTTTCGACGAGATACTTAGGCAACCTTCGGGTTTGGTCTTAATTTTCAAAAAATCAAAAAAATTCATCAATAAAGTACCCTTCTCGGGTTCGATCTTATTTTTTAAGAATAAATAAAATCATCCCTCAAGTACCCTTCCCCGGTTCGATATCATTTTTAAAAAAAAATAAAAGAATACTTCCATCGTGCGAAGATTTTCTTTCTTGTCACTTTCATCGTGCAGAGATTTTCATTCCTGTCTATACTCAAATATCGCATCAGAATGGTACACAGCCCATCTAACAGTTCTTTTACACGGAACGATACACAACCCATCATTTTACTTTCATGCCAGCGCTCCTAAACGGAAAGGTACCTAGCCCCGTGCTCACAATGCTTCTATACAGAACAATACACAACCAGTCATTTTACTTTCATGTCATCTCCCCTAAACGGAACGATACCCAGCCTCATACGATCAATGCTCTTATACAGAACAGTACAAAACCTGTCATTTTACTTTTCTGTCAGCGCTCCTAAACGGAACGATTCTTAGCCTCGTACTAACAATGCTTCTATACGAACGATACATAGCCCGTCATTTTACCTTTCTTGTCAGCGCTCCAAAACGGAATGGTACCCAGCCCTGTACTAACCATGCCCTTATACAGAACGGTACATAGCCCGTCACTTTACTTTTATGTCAGCGCTCCTAAATGGAACGGTACTCAGCCCTGTATTAACAATGCTCTTATATGGAACGGTAAACAGCCCGTCAATCTACTTTTCTGTTAGCGCTCCTAAGTAGAATGGTACCCATCCCTACTAGCAATTCTCTAATACGGAACGGTACACGACGCGTCATTTTACTTTCCTATCCACGCTCCTATATAGAATGGTAACTACAAAGCCCGTCTAACCTTCAATGCTACGCTATCGCTTTGAAACGTTAACTACAAAGCATGTCTAACATATAATGCTCCAATAGCGCTTTGTAACGGTACGCACAAAGCCCATTTTACATTCAATTCTCTTTATCAAAAACCACAAAATTTGATTAAGTCAAAATTAAAGAAAAAACAAAATGAAAATCTAAAAAAATTATTTTCTTTCCACCCTTCCTGAACTACACTTAACCTGATTATCAATTCAACGAGATACGTAGGCAACCTTCGGGTTCGGTCTCATTTTTTCAAAAAAATACAATTTTTTTTGATTAAGTCGAACATTTAAAAATTGTTGCTAAGTCAAACTCCAAAAATCCAAAAAAAGGCATCCTTCCTCAAGTTTGGTCCCATTATCAAAAATAAAAAAATAAAAAATAAGAGGGGAAAATTTCCTTTGACTTTGGTCCAATTTATCAAAAAAAGAAAAAAAAGAGAGGAAAAATCATCAAATATTGACTTGCTTGCTAACAATATAGTTAGGAGTGTGCATGGGAAAGAACAATTGTTTAAGTGGTATGACGGAGAGGATCAACTTCGGGTAAACCATAGACTCTTGTGGTACCTCTCAACTATACCTTAGTGATGCTTGAAAATTCACGTGTTTACAGTTAGGGTAAGAACAACGCCGACCTCATCGTTTCATGTGCATTGTGTGGTGAGCCTAGATTAAAATTCATTGCATTGCATTGTTGATCTAGAACTTGGCCTGAATGTATGTTGAGGCAAAATCCTGAGTAACACTTGGTTGGGAAAGAATCGTAGGTCTTCTTTGACTCGTTTGAGCCTTCCTAGCCTACCATTTGACATCAATCCTAGCATTCCCCCTTTGAGCCTTAAGCCTTTTTCTTGGACTACTGCATCTTAGCCTATACCCTTTTGTGCCTAAGAGCACTACCTCTCTCTTGGTCCAACCTCCTTATGCGCACTAAAAACGTGTAACTTTGGATTAAGACCAAAGTGAAGGCGACAAGCATGAAAAGTCAAAGATGCAAAGTCCAAGATAATCAGAGATATGACTTTAGAAAAAGAAGGCGGAAACTCCACCATTCAAAAGGAGGATCCAACAAGAAGGAGAAAACTTCCACAAATACGAAGGAAAATAAAAAAAAATGATAAAAAAGGGAAACATTGAACAAATTCAAATAGGATGAACCCCGACGAAAAAAAAGAAGGGAAAAACTCTTGCAAAGTAGGAGAAACCTCAAAACGAAAGAAAATAAAGAAAAAACCCTCCAAAAACGTATAATGATCTCCTACAAGTTCAAAAAGTAAGTCAAAAACAAAAGAAAAGGTACATCGAGCCAAACAAGATCAAGCGTCGAAGCATGGTTGGAACGCCGAAGACACAGATACAGTGCAACGCTCAAGGAGTGATTAACCACTTTTATCCCAAATGAACATCCTACATTACCCCAAGCCTACATTACAAGCCGATAGCAAACCCCTACATGATCATATTTCAAGTGTTCTCATAATAGTGTATACTCACATAAGGGTCAAGCATATGGTTTCTAAATTCCATGCATTGAACATCTTTCTCAGTGTGAGTGTACTTTGCAAAATGTCCTAAAAATCAAATACTTCAAATATTTGTGAAACTAAGGACTATTTGTGGTGAGGGCACATGAATCGTGAGTTAGGAAGAATTCAAAACCTTTGATTGAAGCAAGATGAACAATTCTTGTCGAACTTAGGTATACATGAGGTATCACTCTAAGCTATAGGAATTATCCATAAGCGGATCTCTGTTTGCTGGAAAGTATATGATGGACATTTTTATGCACAAAACTAATTGTAGGTACAAACCAAAGTCAAGTCAAAAATGATGATCTGCCAATAAATCACAGTCTTTCTTTACTTCTCAAATTTTTAGATATTCTCTACAAAAATCCGCAAAACAGCAAAAATACAGAAACAAAAAAAGTCAATTTTGTTCACAATAGAGTTAGGTCTTGTTGTAACAGAACTATGCCCGACCTGACTTCCCACGTAGGGATACGTAGTCAACCCAGGATGTAACAACCCGATCGGTTGTTTTGAGCTCTAGCTCGTTGTTCGGCAGTTTGAGGCCTCGAGCAGCTTCACTTCAGGTGTCATGACTTGTACGCGTGGTCGAAATTAAATTTCAGGAAGTTCGCAGTTGATTTGGAAAAAGAATTCGAATTTCAGAAGCCTTAAGTTGGAGGAATGGACTAAAGTGTGATTTTTGAGTAAACAAACTCGGGATAAGGACTTGAAGGTTCCCATAGGTTTGTATAATAATTTCAGACTTGGGCGTATGCCCGGATCGGGTTTTGGATGGCCCGGAAGCGTTTCGGCGCCTATTGTGGAAGTTGCTATTTTGGAAGAATTTCATAAATTTGGTTTGAGGTGTATTTCAATGTTATCGATGTCTGTTTGGGATTCCGAGTCTGTAAATATCTCCGTATGGTATTCTAGTATTGGGAGTGCATCTGAAAGTGGATTAAGAGGCCCGTAGGTCATTTCGGGGTCGTTTGGCGAAAGTTAGAAATTTGAAGGTTTTCGAGAAGTCTGATCGGAAATGGACTTCTTGATATTGGGGTTGGGTTTCGATTCTGAAAGTTGGAGTAGGTTCGTAATGTCGAATGTGACTTGTGTGCAAAATTTAAGGTCAATCGGACGTGATTTGATGGGGTTCGACATCGAATGTAGAAGTTTGAAGTTTCATTAAACTTGAATTGGGGTGTGATTCATGATTTTGATGTTGTTTGATGTGATTTGAGGCCTCGAGCAGGTCCGTGTTATGTTATGGGATTGGTTCGTGTTTTGGACGGGGTCCCGGAGGCCTCAGGTGTATTTCGGGATGGTTTCAGATCATTTCGGGCTATTTTGGACTGCTGTTGCTGGTATCTGGTTTCCTTCATCGCGAACATAACAGTTGTGCCGTGCTCGCGAAGAGGAATTTGGGGCAGATGGGTTTTGGCCTCACGAACGCGAGGCAGAGGTCGCGAACGCAGAGAGTTGCCAAAGGAAGCTTACACGAACGCGACACAGGAGTCGCGAACGCAAAGAAGAAAACGGAGTGGGGGCCTGGAGTAGTTTGTCCTTCGCGAACGTGGAGCTCTAGTCGCGAACGCAAAGATGTGCTGTTTGCAGCCTTCGCGAATGTGAGGCTTTGATCAACACAAATAAGGGCCTGGCCTGGGCAGACTGTTTTAAAGACGGAACTTGGCCATTTTTCCTCCATTTTTCATTTGGTTGGCCGATTTTTGGAGCTCTTGCAAGGGAGATTTTTGTCATCTATTTCAAGGTAAGTGATTCCACCTATTGCAAGTTAAATACAAGAATTATATATGGATTTAGACATGGAAATTAGTAGAAATTTTAGAATTTTGAAAGAAACCTCGAAATTGTTATTTTTGGATTTTGACCACGAAATTTGACATGGAATTGAGAATAAATTATATATTTGAGTTCGTGGGGTTATGGATAATATTTATCTTCGAAATTTTTTGGAATCCAGGCACGTGGGCTCGAAAGTGATATTTTATAGACTTGTCTAGCGGAGTTGAAAATTGTTGAAAATTGGATTGTAATGAGTATTATAGTATATATTATGAATTTGAACATTTATTGGCTAGTTTTGGAGCTTTGGGTATCGATTGGAGTTGTTGGGAAAGCTTGGGAGCCGGTTATGGACTTTCGGAGCGAGGTACGTCTCCTTTCTAACCTTGTACGAGGGAATTAACCCTATAGGTGAAAATGAATTATTATGTGCTCATCTATGTGGGGCTATGTACGCACGAGGTGACGAGAGTCCGTACGTAGCTACTAATTATGCTATTGTTCGGGTAGTCTAGGACCCATATCATGTTATACCTGGAATGTTTGCCCCTACTTGATAACATAATTGCTTAACTGATATTGGAATTTGATAAAAGAGTTGTAAAAGGTTAAATTTCACTTACTTGAAGTTGTAAATGGGACACTTCACTATTATTGAAAATTTGTGTTTCTTAAAAGTATTTTCTTTTGTGGAGTGGGTCGAACGCCATGGTAACAGATAGATGCATCTAAGGTCGTGTCGTTCGACCCTCGGTAGTGCACCATTTAAATATTTATGTTGGAATGGGAAGTACGACCTCTGTAGTGTTTGCGCATGATAAATCTTTGGAATTAATAATATTTGTTATTTCTTCATTGGCTTGAGATATAAATTGTTAAATGACGAAATCAGAGATGGAGATTTCCTAAATAATAAATGAAATATTTACTTACTTAACGATTATTGAGCCTTCCATTGTTTAATATAATACATGTTTAATTATAATATCGACATTTTATTGATAGCCCATAGTGAGTGTCGGGGTCAACCCCTCGTCTCTGCTTCTTCGAGGTTAGACGGGATACTTATTGGGTACGCGTTGATTTACGTACTCATACTACACTTGCTGCACATTTTTGTGCAGGTGCATTTATGTTTAGCGGCCTTGTGAGAGCAAAGGCGTGTATGCATGCAGAGACTTAGGTGAGCTGCAGTCCATATTTTGACCCGCAACCATCAGAGTCTCCTTCAGAGTACCGTCCAATTTGTATTCCGGACAAATGCTATATTTTATTTTATATTCTTAGACGATGCTCATGCACTTGTGGCATCGGGTTTTGGGGTGATTATGGGTTGTCATGTATTAAAATTGTTAAAAATATTATTCTCTACTCTGTAAATTCCATCTTTTACTAGTTAATTGAAGGAAAATATGATTTCTAAAATACTGAAATGGGAACCAAATTAAGAATTTATTGTTGGCTGGCTTGACAATGTTGTCCGATGCCGCCACGAACTTTAATAGATTTTGGATCGTGACAATATGGTATTAGAGCACTAGGTTCACATAGGTCTCACGAGTCATGAGCAAGTCTATTAGAGTCTTGCGGATAGGTACGGAGACGTCTGTACTCATCTTCAAGAGGCTACATGATTGTTAGGAGCACTTCCTTTCTTGATTCCTCATTGTACGACTTGATTCCTTTGAGGCTTATGCCTTCATTTCTTTCCTATTCAATCTTATGCTATGTGAAGCTTTTTATCAATTGGGAATCAAGGAATTATAATGGTACTACAGAGGTGGTACAGGATGTTTCTCGATGCGTATTTGATGGGTCTATCGTCGTCGCCTTGCAGAAGGTCCTCCTATCATTTTAGCTCAGTATCAGTATTACCTAAGGTCTTGAGATTTGGAATTGATTGTTATGACGATTCGTGCGTTGCTATCGCACAGTGTTTGTGTAATAGTAGGATGCTTGTCTAGGCGTCGAGGGAGTGAATGATCTGAAAGGAGGTTTTACTCAGTGCATGATTTAGAGATTTAGTATTTTATTTCCGAGAATGGTAGAATTCTCTATTGTGATGTGGTGTTATCGTCCTTGTTGAATGCGTTAAGTTCGCGGGTGTTATGGTCTTCTTCAATTCGCCTTTAGGGAGGAGTATTGTGAAATGGTGCCGGGGAAGAGGCTATCAGAGATCGTGGTGTGCAGTGGTTCAGGATCGAATCGGTGTTCGTAGTGTTGATGGTTCGAGAAGGATGATCTTCGAAGAGGATTTAAAGTTGGTAGCGATCTATTGGTTCAAGTTCTACATAGACGAATTTTGATTTAAGGCAACAATAGGCACCGGAGGATGATGAAGGACATATGGGAGGTGTCTTGTGGTGTTTAAATTTCTAGAAGGCCAAGTGTGAGAAGCGGAAGTCGAGTAGTTGCTTAAAGTAGAGGGTTGACCAAAGTGGGAGAGTGACAGAGTAGCATACGGGTTATGCGGTAGGATAGCTACACGCCTTGAGAAAAGTTTATAGTGGTTTGGTATTCATGGTGGCAGTGAGTAGGTCTACGGACCAATTTGGAATAATGGCTACTATACTAAGGAAGATTGGATACGGCAGGAAGGAGTTGCTTGATATGAAGAGGGATGCAATATGACTACGGATTGGGATGTATTGGCACCTGTAGTTGATGTCAATGGGTAGTAAATGGACACGTATAGGTGGTGAATGAGCACGAGCTCTAGCTCGAGAGGGTTCATTGGTTTCGTAGTAATTGTACTCGGTGCAACGTCATTGAAAGAGGTTGGAATGGAATTTCCACAGGTGGGATATCTCCTGTGAACAGGTTAGCGGTTGCGTGGTGTTCATGAAGCTTCTACGAAGAATTTTACTGGCTATCCGGTAAGAGGTCGAATATGTAAAGTGATTCAGAGTGTTCATGAAATGGTTAACAGGAAGATTCGAGGAATTTAGCGGGTCGATTGTGCGAGGTAGTGTCAATGAAGAATAAGGAATTTTGGTAGGTTCCAAGGTTATAAAATTTGTAGCTTCAAGCTAAGTGGGAGAACCCCACCATCTACGATTGGATTGCATGGTTGTCTACTTGTGAGGTTTCTGGTTATCAGTGTATTGGTGGGTTATTACGACTAAGGAAAGAAAACATCAGTGGTAATTTGAGCAAAGGATTCTAGGAATGTGTGTTATACTTGGTCCTTATAGATTCATGTTCAGTTTTGAGAAGACTTAGAGTTTCTACTTCCAGTGGGAGTAATGTACAAGGGAAAGGAATTCAACCGGGTACTTCGATGAGAGGGTGTTCACGTGCTAGAAGGGCCTTAGAGTTTGATTATATTTGGGACCAAGTCAGAGTGGGTGACTCTCATCAACGGTCATAGTGGATTCAAAGGTTAAAGTGCGATGCCTAAGGATTTCGAGTCAAGTAGTATGGTTAAGTATCGAGCTTTTGCAGTAGGTTATGGAAAGGGGGCTTGGAGTGTTCTATGTTATCTTTGGACTACGGTGCAACATTTGATGTAACGGGAGAAAATAACTTTGGATTCATAGAGGAATTTCCAGAATGGGTGTACCAGTTGAATATGCGAAGATACGCACAAGGAGGGTATGAAATGGTTCGTGGGTTTTAGAGATAGAGTGGTCTCGTGAAATAAGGTCACTAAGGATGAGTGTGGATTTGAGTTCGTTATGTTTGAATGGAGCTACTATTATTCCTAAGGCAAGTCCATAGTAAACTAAAAGGAGTCGGATCAGTTAGCGATGGTTGAATTAGCATGATGTGGCAATGATCAGTTCTTTTAGCGTGTTAAGTTATACATGTGATTTATGGTGGTACGTGCGAGGCGTGAAGACTTCCGTAATTTGATTTATTGGGAAGTAATCGATTATTATTTCCTGTTATGTGTAGATGGATCCCGGAAGAGTTATGGTGGTTTAGACCACTACTTGGGGTTGTATTCTTTGCGGTAATGAGAATTCAGTCGTATGTCGCAATGGTTCTCCTGAAATGAGTTAAGTGGAATGTTTCTATATGATGGAGTGTTTATTCTATCAGTGGATCAAAGGTTATTATGGAATTTTTGTATTCTCGCATATTGGCATGTTAGATACAGTGAGTGGCATGGGAATTGGGAGTTGTAGATCAAGGTTGCAGTTTGGTGTTGACAAGAATATCACGAGCTCGGATGAGCAAGAAAGGATTCATATGGTTAGAGTAAGCTAGTATTGTCTTTAGCATCGCCTGAGATATCGGTGTCTCATGTCAGAGGCTTTGCGTACTGATTTGCGGATTCTCGATTCACCTTACGACATTGTATGGCCGATGGTATGGATGTGTAGACTTTGTTACTTGGTGCGGAAGGTCACGGGAGCGTATCCCACGGGAATATGGTATAAGTTTTACCTATGGTCACTTGATTGATTGAAGATTATAACCAAGTATGGATATTATGGTACTATCGCTAATGTGAGGGTTTGGGCCTGGAAGACGCTCTTTTCATTTGTTTATGAACGGTGGATGTTTGTACCGGAATGACGGCTGTTCTTTTGTGGCAGAATGATCACAGTGTGGTACGGTCAGAATCAACTTGAGATCCGTGGGTGGATCTAAATGTTAATGTGGGCCTTATATCATGCCGGATGTGTTTATTTCAGCTTAGCGCTATTTACGTAGGAGTCTTCGGGTCTTGGATGTTATCTCTATCATCATCCACTCCGTGTAATCTCTATTTTTCCATGTGGGTTGTGAGGTGGTTTGATTATTCGAACTCGTGTTGAGATCTCATGTAATTTGTGGTGTTGTGAGAGCAGGATGGCTCTCAAGATACATGTCATTAATTGCACCTTAGTTGTGCTTGAGTTTCGTAGCATATAGCGCTATCCGTCTCCCCAGGATTTGTGTTATGCTCTTCGCGTGCTTGTGGTTGATATTCGAGTATTTCGCATGTATGAGTATTTTAGCTCGGTAAGTATTTCTTTATAGATTATTATGTGTGGATCAGGTGGCATGACACCACGGGTATGTTGTTGGATCGGGTGGCACGCCGCCACGGGTATCATGATTGGATAGGGTTGCATGCAGCAATGATATCATGTGTGGATCGGGTTGCACGCCGCAACAGTGTGATGTTAAGTACAGTCTCCCATATCTATTAATGTGTGTTTTGATTCTCATTTTCTGACGAAGGTTCATAGTATCTTTTCAATTGTTTAAATTAGTTATGTGGGTTGAGTAGTTCTTTCCAGAGTTTGTTTTCCCTTATGTATCATGTTCGAGTTTGTAGCTTGTTGGCATATTGTGGCATCATGTAAGACTTTTGGAAGTGTCTGAGGTGGCTTATTTCCTGAACAACTTGTACTAGGTGAGACGAGATTATTGAACTCGGGATCAATGCGATTAGATTTATGTGAGGCGCATTAAAGAGTAAATATAGATATTCAGTCCAAAATGAGGTAATAGTTCTTGTCGGGAGGAGAGACTCCATGAGTTGTGATTCGGCTGGTGGTCATGAGTTTTTACACATCTCTTTTGTGGTGGCAGTATTGCGAGAGCTGAAACTGGACTTATATGCTTTATGAGGTGTGTTGTGGGCATCAGATTCATGATATCTCGGCCATTGTTGTCAGGGGATGTCATTATGGTCGTGTGAGTAATACAATGCATGGTGTGAATTCAGTAAGAGTATACAATCATGTATTGGTACATCGTGTAGTGATGGATACATTGTTCGTAGGTTGGAAACAGACCTGGTAGAGAATTTCAGAAGTTGGAATTTGGCATTTAGGCATATTTTACTAGATAAAAGGGAGGATTTTCAGGTTTGTTCGAGTTAATGTGCTCAGCTGGGTTTTGGTAGCACGGGTAGGTGCACGAGGTGTTAAACAATGATTTTGGGCAACTCCGGAGAAGTTATTAGCACGTTCGAGGACGAACGTATGTTTAAGTAGGAGAGAATGTAATGACCTGACCTGACGTTTTGAGCTCTAGCGCGTCGTTCAGCGGTTTGAGGCCCTGAGAAGCTTTAGTTCAGGTGTCATGACTTGTACGTGTGGTCGGAATTGAATTTCGGGAAGTTCGCAGTTGATTTGGAAAAAGAATTCTAATTTCGGAAACCTTAAGTTGGAGGAATTGACTAAAGTGTAATTTTTAGTAAACAACCTTGGAGTAAGGATTTGAAGGTTCCAATAGGTTTGTATGATGATTTCGGACTGGGGCGTATGTCTGAATTGGGTTTTAGATGACCCGGGAGCGTTTCGACGCCTATTGTAGAAGTTGGCGTTTTGGAAGAATTTCATAAATTTGGGTTGACGTGTATTTCAATGTTATCGATGTCCTTTGGGATTCCTAGTTTGGGAATAGCTCCGTATGGTGATTCTGGTATTGGAAGCGCGTCCGAAAGTGGATTTGGAGGCCCGTAGGTCATTTCGGGGTCATTTGGGAAAGTTAGAAATTTGAAGGTTTTTGAGAAGTCTAACCAGAAGTGGACCTTTTGATATCGGGGTCAGATTCCGATTCCGAAAGTTGGAGTAGGTCCATAATATCGAATGTGACTTATGTGCAAAATTTGAGGTCAATCGGACGTGATTTGATGGGTTTCAACATCAAATGTAGAAGTTTGAAGTTCTAAAGTTCATTGAACTTAAATAGGGGTGCGATTCATGATTTTGATGTTGTTTGATGTGATTTGAGACCTCGAGCAGGTCCGTGTTATGGTATGGGACTGGTTCGTGTGATTGGACGGGTGTGTTTCGGGATGGTTTCGAATCATTTCGGGCTGTTTTGGACTGTTGTTGCTAGTATCTGGTTTCCTTCATCTCGAACGCGAACAGTGTCCCGTGTTCGCGAAGAGGACTTTGAGGCAGCAGGGTTTTGGCCTTCGCAAATGCGAAGCGAAGGTCGAAAATGCAGAGAGTTGCCTAAGGAAGCTTACGCGAACGTGACACAGGGGTCGCAAATGCGAAAAGAAAGCGGAGTGAGGGCCTGGAGTAGTTTGGCCTTCGCAAACGTGGAGCTACAACCGTGAACGCGAAGCAGTGCTGTCTGCAGCCTTCGAGAACGCGAGGCTTTGATCACGAATGCGGAGAAGGGCCTGGCCTGGGCAGATTGTTTTAAAGACAGGACTTCGCCATTTTTCCTCCATTTTTCATTTGATGGGGCGATTTTTGGAGATCTTGGAAGGGATATTTTCTTCATCTATGTCAAGGTAAGTGATTCCCACCTATTGCAAGTTAAATACTCAGATTATATATGGATTTAGACATAAAAATTTGTAGAAATTTGGAAATTTTGGAAGAAACCTAGAAACTGGTATTTTTCGATTTTGACCACGAAATTGGGCATGGAATTGAGAAAAAATTATATATTTGAGTTCGTGGGGTTATGGATAATGTTTATCTTCGAAAATTTTTGGAATCCGGGCACATGAGCCCGATGGTGTTTTTATTGACTTTTCGAGCGGACATGGAAATTGTTGTAAATTAGATTGTAATGAGTATTAGAGTATATATTAATGAATTTGCACATTTATTGGCTAGTTTTGGAGCGTTGAGCATCGGTTGGAGTTGTTGGGAAGACATGAGAGCCGGTTATGGAATTTCGGAGCGAGGTACGTCTCCTTTTTAACCCTGTAAGAGAGAATTAACCCCATTGATGAAAATGAATTAGTATGTGCTCATATATGTGGGGGTTACGTACGTACGAGGTGACAAGAGTCCGTACGTAGCTACTAATTATGCTATCGTCCGGGTAGTCTATGTCACGACCCGAAATCCCACCTTCAGGCCGTGATGGCGTCTAACGTTGAACTCGCTAGACAAGCCAATGTTTTGAATATTACATTTATTTATTTATTATGGACAATTGAAATAACAGTGGTAAACTTGAACATTTATAATTAGAAATGCGGAAGATAAGAAATTCAACAACTTAAATAATAAATCTTACGAAATTTCCTTAAATACACCCCCAGAACTGGTATCACAATTTCATGGATACTCTAAGATTTACTAAAAACATGAGTCTACAATAAACAAGTGTAGCTGTCTAGAAATACAAGATAAGACAGAAGGAAAGAAATAGATGGTGACGCCAAGGCCTGCTGACGTCTGCAGGACTACCTCAGTGTCGTCGTGGACTGAAAGATACTCCCTCGCTCAATATCCACTAGGTCCAGCTCCGTAATCTGCACAACATAAAGAAGTGCAGGTGAAACATCAGTACAACCGACCCCATGTACTGAGTAAGAGCCGAGCCTAACCTCGACGAAGTAGTGACGAGGCTAGGACACGACAAATAACGAATACTTGTACAGTTCAATAATGTAATAAAGAAGTAATGACAAGAAATACCAGATAAGCACAAAAATAGAGCTAACATGCTGGGGAAAAGGGGCAACAATTCACTGAAATGACAGAATATGATAACAACTGAAATGTATAAATAACAACAGGAATTAATAACTCTGAACAAGTAAATAAACAGAAACGACACGGCATGTCCCTTCGTGCTATAACCTCGCCAAAAACACTCGGCACAGAATGTCCCCTCGTGCATAAATAAATAAATAAACACTCGGCACGGAATGTCCCCTCGTGCATAACCTCACAATCACTCGGCACGGAATGTCCCCTCGTGCAATAAATAAATAAACACTCGCCACGGAATGTCACCTCGTACAATAAATAAATAAACACTCGTCACGGAATGTCCCCTCGTGCATAACCTCACAAACACTCGGCACGAAATGTCACCTCATGCAATAAATAAACAAACACTCGCATGGAATGTCCTCTCGTGCAATAAATAAATAAACACTTAGCATGGAATGTCCCCTTGTGCATAACCTTACAAACACTCGGCACAGAATGTCCCCTCGTGCAAGAAATAAATAAACACTCAGCACAGAATGTCCCCTCATGCATAACCTCACAAAGACTCGGCACAGAATGTCCCCTCGTGCATAAACAATATAAAAACAACAGTTGGCATGAAATCAACAATAAGAAACCTTAAATGCACGGAATAATCAACAAGAATAATACCGTCCCGGCAAGGGACACAACTATAACCAACATAAAGTTCCCCAACCGATCAACTACTCAACAATACTCATAACCAAGAATTTCCATCCAATGAATAGCTAACAAATGGATACCAAACCCGTGAACACAGTAAAATCCAATAAATATAATAAAAGTGCAAATATCTGACCCACGGTCATGCTCGACAACAACATATAGGTACTCGTCACCTCATCTATATGTTGAACATGGAATAAACACGTAGAAATTAGGACTCAATACCTATTCCCTCAAGCTAAGGTTAGGCCAAACACTTACCTCGACTCCAAGAATCCAAATCAAGCCTCTAGCACCGCTTTTGCTTTCGAACCCGACTCCAAATCAANGTCCAAACACGAGGTTCAGACCAAAACCTGATCACCCATTCCCCCACGTGTCAGAGTATCTAA
Source organism: Nicotiana paniculata (assembly GCA_005239505.1). Classification (NCBI taxonomy): domain Eukaryota; kingdom Viridiplantae; phylum Streptophyta; class Magnoliopsida; order Solanales; family Solanaceae; genus Nicotiana; species Nicotiana paniculata. The sequence goes on from ML319713.1 coordinate 17,986, forward strand.
TTTGTTTTGAAATCCAACCCCAAAACAAGGTCAAATTCCCAAATAATCAAAAAGCCCTAACTCTACCCAAAACCCCAATTTTCTACCCTTAATCACATGTTTTTAGGCCTAGAATCTAGTGGGTGTTGATAAAAATGGAAGAAAATGAGGTTACGATTACATACCTATGAAGCTATGGTGAAGAGGTTCTTCAAAAATCGCCCAAGGAGGTGTGGAGAAGAAAGATTTTGTGAAAAATGGTGAAGAATCCCGTAATACATTATGTTTTTGGTCTTTAAAATGACTGGGCGAAATTGGTCTATGCGATCGCGAAGGAAGGATTGCGATCGCATAGTGGTCTGGTTTCTAAGCTACGCGATCGCGAGGAAGGGTATGCGACCGCATATTTGTCTGGACCTTACTCTCCGCGATCGCGAAGCAAATAATGCGATCACATAAGACTACCTACACCAGCCCCCCCTCCAGCCTACTACTACACTATGCGATCGCGGAACACACTATGCGATCGCATAGTGTCATAGATCACTCCCCTCAGCACAGAGCTATGCGATCGCGGAAAAGCCTATGCGATCGCATAGTAGACCACACCAGACATCAGAAACTGAGGTTTTACACAAAATTTTCTATATTTTTACACCCCGACACCTACCCGAAACTCACCCGAGCCCTCGGGGCTCTAAACCAACTATGCACACAACCCCAAAAACATCCTACGGACTTGTTCGAGCAAGTAAATCACCAAAATGACATCATAAACATCGAATTAAACCTCAAAATCTATAGAAATTCTCAAAACTTCTTAAACTCCATTTTTTCCCATTTATGATCCAAATCACGTCAAACTAAGTCCGTTTCTTACCAAATTTCACAGAAGATAACACATAATAGACATATTGAACATGTTCTGAGCTCCGGAACCATAATACGGGCCCGGTATCACAGGTTTCACATAAAATCTCATTTTCAAAGACCTTTATATTTTTCAGAAAACAATTTTCTTTAAAAATTCATTTCTCGGATTCGAGACCTCGGAATTCGATTCCGGACATACGCCCAAGTCCCATATTTTCCTACGGACCCTCCGGGACCGTCAAATCACGGGTCCGGGTCCCTTTACCAAAAATATTGACCAAGGTCAACTTTATTAAAATAATTATTATAAAATCATCAATTTATCAATTTTCCTCATAACCACTTCCCGGGTACGCGCTCGGGCTGCGCACACATATCGAGGTGGGATAAAAGGAGGCTTTTAGGGCCTCGAAACACAGATTTAGCTAAAATTACACGGGATGACCTTTTGGGTCATCACAATCTCCACCTCTAAAACAACCGTTCATCCTCGAACGAACATAGAATGGTACCTGAATCGTGGAAAATATGGGGATATCGGCTTCGCATATCGGACTCGGACTCCCTGGTAGTTGCCTCAACATGCTGACCGCTCCACTGAACACGAACCAAAGGATAACTCTTTGATCTCAACTGACGAACCTGTCGAGATAATATGGCTACCGGCTCCTCCTCGTAAGTCAAATCCTTGTCCAACTGGGCACCGCTGAAGTCAAGCACATGAGAGGGATCAGAAATATACCTCCGAAGCATAGATACATGAAACACAAGATGCACGCTGATAAACTAGGTGGCAAAGCAGGTCTGTAGGTCACCTCTCCTACCTTATCCAGAACCTCAAATGGACCAATGTACCTAGGGCTCAACTTGCCCTTCTTCCCGAACCTCATCACACCCTTTATGGGCGACACTCGAAGATATACACGGTCTCCAATCATAAATGCCAAATCACGAACTCTACGATCCGCATAACTCTTCTGCCTGGACTGGACTGTACGAAGTCTATCCTGAATAATCTTCACTTTATCCAAGGCATCCTGGATTAGCTCTGAACCCAACAATCTAGCCTCTCCCAGCTCGAACCACCCAACTGGTGACTGACACCGCCTACCATACAATGCCTTATATGGAGCCATCTGAATGCTCGACTGATAGTTGTTGTTGTAGGAAAACTCAACTAAAGTCAAGAACTGGTCCCATGAACCTCCAAAATCAATGACACATGCTCGCAACATATCCTCCAAAATCTGAATAGTACGCTCGGACTGTCGGTCCGTCTGAGGATGAAATGTTATGCTCAACTCAACCCGTGCCCAACTCACGCTGAAATACCCTCCAGAAGTGGGAGGTAAACTGAGTATCTCGATCAGAAATAGTGGACACGGGCACACCATGCAGGCGAACAATCTCCATGATGTAGGTCTTTGCCAACTTCTCCGAAGAATACGAAACTGATACAGGAATGAAGTGTGCTGACTTGGTCAGCCTATCCACAATGACCCACACCGCATCAATCATCCTCTGAGTCCGTGGGAGCCCAACTAAGAAATCCATGGTAATACGCTCCCACTTCCACTCAGGAATCTCAATATGCTGCATCAAACCACCGGTCTCTGGTGCTCATACTTAACCTGCTGACAGTTCAAGCACCGAGCTACATATGCTACAATATCCTTCTTCATCTTCCGCCACCAACAATGCTGCCGTAGATCCTGGTACATCTTTGCGGCATCCGGATGAATGGAATACCGGGAACTATGGGCCTCCTGCAATATAAACTCCCGAATGCCATCAACATCAGGTACACAAATACGACCCTACATCCTCAAAACTCCCTCATAATCAATTGTGACCTGCTTGGCACATCCGTTCCAGACCATATCTCTAAGAACACATAAATGATGATCATCATACTGCCTGGCCCGGATACGATCATACAATGAAGAACGGGCCACAGTATGGGCCAAAACACTGCCAGTCTTAGAAACCTCCAATCTCATGAACCGATTGGCCAAATCCTGAACATCTAAAGCGAACGGTCGCTCACCAACTGGTATATAAGCAAGACTACCCATACTGGCTGACTTCCGGCTCAAAGCAACGGCCACCACATTGGCCTTCCCCGGATGATATAAGATGGTAATGTCATAGTCCTTCAACAGCTCTAACCATCTCCTTTGCCTCATATTCAACTCCTTCTGCTTGAACAAATACTGCAAACTCTTATGATCCGTGAACACCTCATAGGACACACCATATAGATAATGCCTCCAGATCTTCAACGCATGAAAAATAGCTGCTAAATCCAAATCGTGAACTGGATAGTTCTTCTCATGAACCTTCAACTGACGAGAAGCATAGGCTATAACCTTGCCATCCTCCATCAACACTATACCAAGTCCCACCCGTGAAGCATCACAATACACGGTATAAATCCCTAAACCCGTGGGCAAAACTAACACTGGTGCCGTGGTCAAGGCTGCCTTGAGCTTCTGAAATCTTGCCTCACACTCATCAGACCACCTGAATTGGGCACCCTTCTGGGTCAACTTGGTCATCGGGGCTGCAATGGATGAAAAACCTTCCACAAACCGGTGATAATAGCCTGCTAAGCCCAAGAAACTCCGGATCTCTGTAGCTGAGGTGGGTCTAGGCCAATCTCTAACTGTTGAAATATTCTTGGGATACCCTCTGATGATACCACATGGCCTATAAATGCAACCGAACTCAACCAGAACTCACACTTGGAAAATTTGGCATAAAATTGACTGTCCTTCAGAGTCTGGAGGACGACTCAAAGGTGCTGCTCATGCTCCTCTCGGCTACGGGAGTAAATCAAAATATCATCAATGAAGACTATAATAAACGAATCCAAATATGGCCTGAACACTCAGTTCATCAACTCCATAAAAGCAGCGGGGGCATTTGTCAACCCAAAAGACATCACCAAGAACTCATAATGCCCATAGCGAGTGTGAAAGGCTGTCTTAGGGACATCAGATGCCCTAATCCTCAACTGATGGTAACCAGATCTCAAGTCAATCTTGGAAAACACTGTAGCACCCTGAACTAGTCAATTAAATCATCAATTCTCAGCAAAGGATACTTATTCTTGATAGTAACCTTGTTCAATTACCAGTAGTCAATACACATCCTCATCGAGCCATCTTTATTCTTGACAAACAACACTGGGGCACCCCAAGGAGAAACACTAGGCCTGATGAAGCCTTTATCCAAAAAATCCTGCAACTGATCCTTCAATTCCTTCAGCTCTGGCAGGGCCATACGATATGGAAGAGTAGAAATGGGCTGAGTGCCCGGAGCCACCTCAATACAAAAGTCAATATCCCTTTCGGGTGGCATACCCGGTAGGTGAGCAGGGAATACCTCTGGAAACTCACTAACCACGGGCACAGACTCCATAGAAGGAACCTCAACACTAGAATCATGAACATAGGCCAAATATGCCAAACAACCCTTCTCGACCATGCGCCGAGCCTTCATATATGAAATAACTCTACCTGAAGAATGACTAGGAGTCTCTCTCCACTCCAAACGAGGTATTCTTGGCAAGGCCAAGGTCATGTCTTGGCATGACAGTCCAGAATACTCAGATAAGGGGCAAAGTATGAAGACACATAGGAGAATGTAGAACCCGGATAAAATAAAACCGAAGCATCTTTTCTACAAACCAAAACCATACCTGTAATGACTGCATCAGAGGCCTCAGCCTCGGGCTTAGCAGGAAGAACATAGTATCGGGGCAGCGCCCCTCCAATCTGAATATCCCTGGGTCGGCCTACTGCGGATGCGGCCTGACCTCTACCTCTCGTGGCCTGTCCTCCACCTCTAACTGTCTGGCCTCCACCTATGGAACCTCGACCTCCACCCCTAGCTGGATGAGGGGATGGGGGTGCACCTGGTGCGGGAATCATAGCACGAGAACCCTGATACTGAGAATCACTAGAAGCTCGGGGGAAGAACCTGGCAATGTGCCTCACGCCACCACAAGTGAAGCAAGACCCCGGCTGTTGAGAATGCTGTCCCTAAAACTGTCTATGACGACCAGAATAACCACTCTGGAAGCTCTGAAGCGGCGGTGCACTGATAGGAGCTGGTGGTGCACTACGGGATACCTGGAGTGCTGACTGGAATGGTCTAGGAGGATGACCTCTGCCAAAAGAATCTCTGCCTCCAGATGAGGCACCACTGAATCAGCCAAAATGACGAGGCCTCTTGTCAGACCCTTGACCGCTGCCCTGTGATAAGACCATCTCGATCGGTCTGGCCACATTGGCCGCCTCCTGAAATGAAATATCGGTACCTGTCTCCCTGGACATCTAGAGTCTAATAGGCTGAGCTAGACCCTCAATAAACCTCCTCACCCCCTCACGATCAGTGGGAGTATCATGATAGCATGTCGGGCCAGAGTAATGAACCTGGTCTCATACTATGTAACAGTCATAGATCCCTGCTGAAGGCGCTCAAACTGCCTCCGAAGATCCTCCCTCTGAGTAACTAGAAGAAACTTCCCCAAGAATAACTCGGAGAAATGAGCCCAAGTCAAAGGTGAAGACCCAGCTGGTCTAGTCAAACAGTAGTCCCTCCACCAAGACTTGGCGATACCAGAAAGACGGAATGTAGCAAAATCAACTCCATTGGACTCCACGATACCCATGTTCCGAAGAACCTCATAGCAACTGTCCAAGTAATCATGGGGATCCTCTGATGGTGCACCAGTAAATGTAGTAGGAAATAGCTTGGTGAACCGATCTAATCTCCACAAAGAGTTGGCAGAAATAGCTTCCCCCTCAACTGCCGGTGCCACAATCCCTGAGCTACTCCAGTTGTCTGAGGTACTGGAGTCTGGAACTGAGGAGCTAGCTGCTCTAGTGTACGGGTAGAAGGAATCTGGGTCCCTCCCCCAGCCTGAGAGACGGCTGGTGCAGTAGGATAAAGACCGGCCTGATCCACACCCTCCATAAGGCCCACAAAGAGGACCAGAGCATCCTGAAGAACCGGGGTGGCAATGAATCCCTCTGGAACCTGAGCTGGTCCAACTAGAACCGTCTGAGCAGGAACCTCACCGGCAAAGTCTACCTGTGGGGTCCTCTACTGGGGCTGCTACTCTGGGCTGAGCCCCGGCTCTGCCTCTACCTCTAGCACGACCTCGGCCCCTTGTAGGAGCTGCAACAGGAGGATCGGGCTGCTGATTGGTAGATGAGGAAGCACGCGTTCTCTCCATCTGCGAGAGAATAGAATAGAAAATTAGTTAGCATTTAGAATTCAAACTGCACGACAGAGAAGAAAAAATGTGAAGTTATTCCTAACTTTGCAGCCTCTAGGGGATAAGTACAGACGTCTCCGTACCGTTCCCTCAGACTCTACCAAGTTTGTCCGTGAATTGTGAGACCTAGGCAACCTAGTTCTCTGATACCAACTTGTCACAACCCGAAATCTCACCTTTAGGCCGTGATGGCGTCTAACGTTGAACCCGCTAGACAAGCCAATGTTCCGAATATTACATTTATTTCTTTATTATAGACAATTGAAATAACAGTGATAAACCAGAACAGTTATAACTAGAAATGTGGAATATAAGAAATTCAACAACTTAAATAATAAATCTTATACACCCCCAGAACTGGTATCACAATTTCACAGACAATCTAAGATTTACTAAAAAAATGAGTCTGCGATAAACAAGTGTAGCTGTCTAGAAATACAAGATAAGACAGAAGGAAAGAAATAGATGGTGACGCCAAGGCCTGCAGACGCCTGCAGGACTACCTCGGTGTCGCCGTGGACTGAAGGATACTCCCTCGCTCAATGTCCACTGGGTCCGGCTCCGTAATCTGCACAACATAAAGAAGTGCAGGTGCAACATCAGTACAAACAACCCCATGTACTGAGTAAGTGCCGAGCCTAACCTCGGCGAAGTAGTGACGAGGCTTGGACACGACAAATAAAAAATACCTGTACAGTTCAATAATGTAATAAAGAAGTAATGACAAGAAATAACAGATAAGCACAAAAATGGAGCTAACATGTTGGGTAAAAGGGGCAACAATTCACTGAAATGACAGAATATGATAACAACTGAAATGTGTAAATAAAAACAGGAATTAACAACTCTGAACAAGTAAATAAACAAAAACGGCACGGCATGTCCCCTCGTGCTATAACATTGCCAAAAACACTCGGCACAGAATATCCCCTCGTGCATAAATAAATACATAAACACTCGGCACGGATTGTCCCCTCGTGCATAACCTCATAATCACTCGGCACAGAATGTCCCCTCGTGCAATAAATAAATAAACACTCGGCACAGAATTTCCCCTCGTGCAATAAATAAATAAACACTCGGCATGGAATGTCCCCTCGTGCATAACCTCACAAACACTCGGCACGGAATGTCCCCTCGTACAATAAATAAATAAACACTCGGCACAGAATGTCCCCTCCTGTATAACCTCACAAACACTCGGCACATAATGTCCCCTCGTGCATAAACAATATAAAAACAACAGTTGGCATGAAATCAACAATAAGAAACCTTAAATGCACGAAATAATCAACAAGAATAATACCGTCCCGGCAAGGAACACAACTATAACCAATCCTACACAAGTATGTAATCCAACATAAAGTTCCCCAACCGATCAGCTACTTAACAATACTCATAACCAAGAATTTCCATCAAATGAATAACTAACAAATGGATACCAAACCCGTGAACACAGTAAAATCCAATAAACATCATAAAATTGCAAATATCTGACCCACGGTCATGCTCGAACAACATATAGGTACTCGTCACCTCATCTATACGTTGAATGTGGAATAAACACGTAGCAATTAGGACTCAATACCTATTCCCTCAAGCTAAGGTTAGGCCAAACACTTACCTCGACTCCAAGCATCCAAATCAAGCCTCAAATACCGCTTTTCCTTTCGAACCCGACTCCATATCAAGAATATCTAGACATAATTGACTCAATAACATCAATAAATGCTTAACAATTCAATTCCAATGCTTAAATATAGAATCCCTAACTTTCTTTCCAAAATTCCAAAAATCGACCCTGGGCCCGCTTGGTCCAAACACGAGGTTCGGACCAAAACCCGATCACTCATTCACCCACGAGTCCGAATATGTAATTTGTTTTGAAATCCGACCCCAAAACGAGGTCAAATTACCAAATAATCAAAAAGCCCTAACTCTACCCAAAACCCCAATTTTCTACCCTGAATCACATGTTTTTAGGCCTAGAATCTAGTGGGTGTTGATAAAAATGGAAGAAAACAAGGTTAGGATTACATACCTATGAAGCTATGGTGAAGAGGTTCTTCAAAAATTGCCCAAGGAGGTGTGGAGAAGAAAGAGTGTGAAAAATAGTGAAGAATCCCGTAATACATTCTGTTTTTGGTCTTTAAAATGACTGAGTGGAATTGGTCTATGCGATCGCGAAGGAAGGATTGCGATCGCATAGTGGTCTGGTTTCTAAGCTACGTGATGGCGAGGAAGGGTATGCCATCGCGGAAGGGCAGAGCTATGCGATCGCGGAAGGGCCTATGCGATCGCATAGTAGACCATACCAGACATAACAAACTGAGGTTTACACCAGATTTTCTATGTTTCTACACCCCGACACCTACCCGAAACTCACTCGAGCCCTCGGGGCTCAAAACCAAATATGTACACAACCCCAAAAATATCCTATCGACTTGTTCGAGCAATTAAATTACCAAAATAACATCATAAACATCGAATTAAACCTCAAAATCTATAGAAATTCTCAAAACTTCTTAAACTTCATTTTTTTCCCATTTATGATCCGAATCACGTCAAACTAAGTCCGTTTCTTACCAAATTTCACAGATAACACATAATAGACATATTGAACCTGTTCCGGGCTCCGGAACCATAATACGGGCCCGGTATCACAGGTTTCACATCAAATCTCATTTTCAAAGACCTTTATATTTTTCAGAAAATAATTTTCTTTAAAAATTCATTTCTCGGACTCGGGACCTCGGAATTTGATTTCGGACATACGCCCAAGTCTCATATTTTCCTATGGACCCTCCGGGATCGTCAAATCATGGGTCCGAGTCTGTTTACCAAAAATGTTGACCAAGGTCAACGTTATTCAAATAATTATTATAAAATCATCATTTTATTAATTTTTCACATAACGGCTTCCCGGCTACGCGCCCGGGCTGTACACACACATCGAGGTGAGATTAAAGAAGGCTTTCACGACCTCAGAGCACATATTTAGCTAAAATTACACGGGATGACCTGTTGGGTCATCACAGTCTAGGACCCATATCATGCTATACCTGCAATGTTTGCCCCTACTTGATAACATAATTGCTTAAGTCATATTGAAATTTGATAAAAGAGTTGTAAAAGGTTAAATTTCACTTACTTGAAGTTGTGAATGAGACACTTGACTGTTATTGAAAATTTGTGTTTCTTGAAAGTATTTTCTTTATTGGAGCAGGCCGATTGCCTCAGTAGAAAATAAATGCATTTATGGTTTGTGCCATTCGACCCTCGGCAGTGCACAATTTAATTATTATGTTGGAACGGGCCGCACGACCTCGACATATTTTCGCATGATAAGTCTTTGGAATTAATAATATTTGTTATTTCTTCATTGGCTTGAGATATAAATTGTTAAATGACGAAACCAGAGATTGAGATTTCCTAAATAATAAAAGAAATGTTTACTTACTTAATGATTATTGAGCCTTCCGTGTTTAATATAATACATGTTTAATTATAATATCGACATTTTATTGATAGCCCATAGTGAGTGTCAGAGTCGACCCATCGTCTCTACTTCTACGAGGTTAGACGAGATACTTACTGGGTACGCGTTGATTTACGTACTCATACTACACTTGCTGCATATTTTGTACAGGTTCATTTATGTTTAGCGTCCATGTGAGAGCAGAGGCGTGTATGCAAGCGGAGACTTAGGTGAGCTGCACTCCATATTTCGACCCGCAGCTAGTAGAGTCTTCTTCAGAGTATTTGAATTTCTCCCGTCCAATTTGTATTCCGGACAGATGTTGTATTTTATTTTATATTATTAGATGATGTTCATGCACTTGTGACACCGGGTTTTGGGGTGATTATAGGTTTTCATGTATTAAAATTGTTAAAATTATCTACTCTGTAAATTCCATCTTTTACTAGTTAATTGAAGGAAAATATGATTTCTAAAATATTTAAATGGGAACCTAATAAGAATTTATTATTGGCTGGCCTGACAGTGGTGTCCGGCGCCATCACGACCTTTAATGGATTTTGGGTCATGACACAGGTAGGGTCCAGTCCCACCCTTGTAAGTAAAAACCAAAAATTATTTCTATACATTCAGAACTGTTCCGCAACTTGATATCCTTTGGTAGGAATATGTAGGCAGTCCACATCGAATTCAGACATCTTTCGCAATGTAACTACGTCTTGGCTTGATTTTATTGGGATACATAGGCAGTCTAAGTCAGACACGAACATATCTGTAACGACCCGACCGGTCGTTTTGAGCTCTAGTGCGTGGTTCGGCGATTTGAGGTCGTAAGCAACTCCGTTTAAGGTATTATGACCCGTGAGCGTGGTTGGAATTGAATTCCAGGAAGTTTAGAATTGATTTGGAAAGGAAATTCCCATTTCAGAAGCCTTAAGTTGGAGAAATCAACTAAGATTGGAATTTTGAGTAAACGGTCTCCGAATCAGGGTTTGAAGGTTCCAGCAGGTTCGTATGATGATTTCGGGCTTGGGTGTATGTCCAGATCGAGTTTTGGATAACCCGGGAGTGTTTCGGCGTATATTATGGAAGTTAGCATTTTAAAAGGATTTCATAAATTTGGGGTTGAAGTGCATATTAGTGAGGTTGATGTCCGTTTGGGATTCCGAGTCTGGGAATAGCTCCGTATGGTAATTCTGGAATTCAGAGCGCGATCAGAAGTGAATTTGGATGTCCGTAGGTCATTTTGGAGCCAGTTGGCTAAAGATAGAAATTTGAAGGTTTTTGGGAAACCCAGTCGGTTGTCTTACCCTTGTGTGATTATGACTATTTGGTACTATTCTATTGGTACTGGCTTGATATGTATTTGAGAAAAAGGAAAGTGTACATTGTTGTTTATTCTCAGTGGTTACCTGGATTTCTGTACTTGATATGTACTCGTTGCTCAATGTCTTACATGTCTATGTATTTCATCATATTTTGTCATATGTTGTATTGTCTGAACTTAGTAAGAGTCTAATTATCCCCCTCATCACTACCTCTCTGAGGTTAGGCAGGCGACTTACTGAGTACAAGTTATTTTTGCACTCATGCTTCACTTGCTGTACATCTTATTGCACAGGTACTTTCATAGCAATGTGGAGGATTCGGAGACTTAGGTGAGCTGCACCATCCGAAGGCGATCCGCAGCTGGCAGAGTCACCTTTACACTGTATTTATTCATTTTTTTTATTTCCTTATCCAGTTGTATTTTGGACAGGCTTGAAGTGATTGTATAACTTCTTAGAAATTTCTCATGTACTTGTGACACCGAGTTCTGGGGATGTGTTGGGATTTATTTCATTAAACTGAATTGATGTGCTGTCGTATTTAAGTTTACTAAAATTTATTTATTTGATTATGAAATGCAAGAAAAGGCAACAATTTCGAAAATGTTAAAACTGGAAATTTATTTCAATTAATTAATGGTTTGGCTTGCCTGGCCTTGTGTCCGGCGCCATCACAAACTTAGGAATTTTGGGTCGTGACAACATGGTATCAGAGCGCTAGGTTCCCGTAGGTCTCACGAGTCATGAGCAAGTTTAGTAGAATCTTGCGGATCGGTCGGAGACGTCTGTACTTATCTTCGAGAGGCTAAAGGGCTGTTAGGAGTACTTCCCTTCTTGATTCTTCATCGTGCGAGTTGATTCATTTGAGGCTTATGCCTATGTTCATTCCTACTCAATCTTACGCGTCGCGAAGCACTTGCGATGGATTAGGAATTTGAGGAATGTGAATGGTGCTACGAATGTAATCCGAGATGCTTCCATGTGTAAATGGTCGTGGTTGTTGTTATGGCCCAGTGAAAGGGTAATACGTTGTTTCAGCTCAGCATCTGTATTTCTGGGAGCCTTAAGGCTGTGCTCAGGTAGTGATGATGGTTGCAATTGATCGTCGCGCGGTGTCAATATGATGATAGAACGTATGCCCGTATGTTGGGGAAGATGAATAGTTTGAAGGGAGGTCTCCTCAGAGTGTGATTTCGATATTTTAGTGCTTTTGTGCCAGCAGGGGGATGGCATTTTGGGTTATGAATGGTCCAGTTGGGATTGATAAAGTAGTAAGACTTGGTGTCTTTAAGTGAGATGGGGTATGCACCTGTGACGTGTAGTCGTCGTCGTTGATCGAATGGAATATGTTAGGTTTGTCGGTGCTATGGTTTCTTCGGTTGCGTGGGGTCAGAGTATTGAGGAGAAGTATTGAGGAATGCGGTTGGCAAGGAATGATCCTGGAATGAGGCTAGGAGGTGGTTCCATTTCTAAGGGGCCAGGTGTAAGAAGCGGAAGTCGAGCAGTCGCAAAGTGGGGGAGCGGAAACACAACTTGGAATTTGAAGATATTTGTCGCGCATTATGGGTTTCCATGAGGAGCGGACGGACTAGTAAGTTGGTAAATGAAGCAGGGCATAGGATGGGGTATTGAAGTCGCAGAGAGCGTGCATTCAGCGTCGTTGGGAGGTGTCCGCGGGTGATTTCCATAGGTGGGTTGTCTTCTGGGGATAGGTTAGCAATGGCGGGGTTGGCAGGTTCTGTGAGGGGTCCTAGTGACTAGTTGGTAGGAGTTAGAATGTGTGAATGATTCTAGAGAATTCGAGTGTTTAGGGAGTGCTAGCAAGGGAATTTGGAATATTTGGACAGATTGGCTGAGCAAGATCGTGTTATCAGAGGAAGAAGGATATCAGCAGGGTCTAGAGTGGTGCAAGGAGTAGCTTCGGGATAAGTGGGGGAGTCCCACCATCTGCAGTTGGGTTGTAGGATTGTCTTTGCATAGGGTTGAGGATTGTCGGCATGTAGGCAAGTTATTTCAGCTAAGGAAAAAGGAGTAAAATGGTAATTGTGTGTGGGATTTGATGAATATGTGCAAAAGTTGGTCTGTCAGATCAGGGTTAGGCTTTGGAAGATTCAGAATTTATGCTTAAGGCATGGGCGAGTTGTAAGGATAGTGACTCAGTCACGTGTTTCATTGAAAAATGTGTTCCTGTGCTAGGAGAGCCTTGGGGTTGATTGTATTCGGGGCCAGTCAGAGTGGGTGACTCCCAATAGCGGTCCTAATGAGTTCAAAAAGTTAAGAATGCGGCAATTAAAGATTTCAGGCAGCAATATGTTCGAGAATCGAGCTTTTGCAGAATAATTTCTGAGAAAGAGGAGGATGTTTGGAATGTTCTATGATATGTTTCATCATGCATGATAATATTGGAGGAGTGAGAGAAATAGACTCCGGATTGAAGAAAAGATTATCAGAAGGTTATGAGACGGGTTGCGGGATTTGGGCAGAATGGTTTCGTGAATCAAGGTCACTCGGGATGAGTGAGGGTGGAGTTTGCTATGGGTTGAAGGAAGTTGTTATTTTTATTGAGGAAATTAATGATGATTAAAAGAAGATAGATTGATTAGCCATGGTTGAATGGCACATTTGCGGCAACGATTGGTTCCTTTGATGTGATTTAGTTATGCATGTGGTTTGTGCCGGTGTGTACGGGGCTTGTCGAGTGTTGTAACGGATTTTATGTGGGAGAATTTGAGTGCTATGTCCTGTCAGGTATAGGCGGACCCCGGAAGGGTTATGGTGGTATAGACTACTACTTAAGGATTTGCATGATTTGGGTGATAATGGGAATTCACTCGTGTGTTGAGATGGTACTCTTGAACTGAGTCAAGTAAAAAGTTTCTATATGATGAAGTGTTCACCCTATTAGTGGTTCAGAAGTTATGATGGAATTCTTGCGCTACCTCATGTTGGTATGTTAAGTGCGGGAAGCAGTATGTAACTGGGAGTAAGAATCGAGATTTAGGTCCGATATTTATAAGGATGTCATGAGCTCGGAAGAGCAAGGAAAACTGATTTGAAAGTTCAGTGTAAGCTGGTGTTATCTTCAGTGTCACTGAGACTGATATTCGGTGAAAGAGGCTTTATACCCTGGTCATGGGTTCTTGATGTGTTTTGCGGCCTTAGTGTGGTCGGTGTTATGGATGGGAAGACTTGTTGCCTTGTGTGGAAGGTCGTGGAAGCATGACCGCGAAAAGATTATATAAAGTGTGACATGTAGTCACTTGATGAATTTCAGTTTTGGACTGAGAATAAAGAAGTGCAATATTGCTTAATCGAGAATTTACACCTGGAGGGCGTTCGGTTAAGTGGATTATGGATTATGGGGTGTTAGTCCTGGTAATGATGGTTGTTCCAGGTATTATGAGAAAGAGTGGGTTAATGTGGACCTAGGTAAAAGCTAGTAGCTAAGTTTGGTGCGAGCGAGGTGGATCGGTGTTTGTGGATGGATTTAAATATGATTATGGGCTCCGTCTGAGCCAGGCATGTTCCTTTCAGTAGAGCATTTTTCATGGAAAGGTATTAGAACAACAGGTGTTGTTCCGTCTTCGTCAAATTTATGTGTTATTGTGATCGTGACGTACGAGTTGTGAAACGGCTTGATAATTTCTCATGTGTTGAGGTCCCGCGTAGCGGGGACGTTATGTGAGCAGTATAGCACTTGAGATCCAGAGTATATATATATATATATATATATATCGCACCTCAGTTATGCTTGAGTGTTGTAGCCTATGGCTTTATCAGTCTCCCTAGGGTCGTATTATGCACTTAGCGTGCTTATGATCGGTATTCAGTAAATTGTAATAGTGAGCAAATCAGCTCCGTATATATATCTTTTATGTAAATTTTATGTGTGGATCGGGTGGCACGTCGCCACGGGTATGTTATTTGGATCGGGTTGCACGCCGCAATAGTGTGATGATTTTAATATGTATTTACTTTCTTGTGATTTATCTCCTATTTTCTGGTAAGAATTCATATTAGTTGCGTGAGCTGAGTAGTTCCGACCTGAGTTGTTTCTTATTATCATGCTCGAGTTATGGCCTATTGGGCGATGCGGTATCATGTGAGGCTGTTAGCCATGTTTGGGGTGATTTACTGTCTGAGCAGTTCATACTGGGTGAGACGAGATTATCGGACCAGGGATCAGTACGATAAGGTTATTTGAAGTGTATATTAAAGAACAAATACCATCATTCAGGTTCATAATGGAAGTGACGATTCTAGTCAAGATGAGGTATTCAAGGATTTGTTAACTCTGCAGTTGAGTGTGAATTTCTGCGCATTCCGTCCGTTGTGGTTGTATCACCAGCATTATAGAAGGATGTCTGTATGATTGTTATGAGGTGCATCAGGAGCATCAGATTTGTGGACCTTGGCTAATAAGGTTCAGGGAGCGTTGTTGTGGTCATACGATGAGTTATGCGGTGCATGGTGCCGATTCAGCGAGGGTATGCAGTTATGATCTGGTATATCGTGTGCTAGTTGATGCAATACTTATATATATTGAAACTAGGCCTGGCTAGAGAAATTTCAGGTGTTTGAACGAATTCTGAGCTTATTATATGGATAAAGAAGGAATCTCCATATTTGATCAAGCTATTGTGCTCGACTGGGTTGGGGTAGCACAGGCAGATGCTCGAGATGTTAAACAGTGATTTCAGGTAACTCCAGAGCAGTTCTTAACACGTTCGAGGACGAACATCGGTTTAAGTGGGGGAGAATGTAACGACCCGACGATCGTTTTGAGCTCTAGTGCGTCGTTCAACGGTTTGAAGTTGTGAGTAGCTCTGTTTCAGGTATTATGACCCGTGAGCGTGGTCGGAATTGAATTCCAGGAAGTTTAGAATTGATTTGGAAAGGAAATTCCTATTTCAGAAGCCTTAAGTTGGAGAAATCAACTAAGATTGGAATTTTGAGTAAACGATCTCCGAATCAGGGTTTGAAGGTTCCAACAAGTTCGTATGATGATTTCGAGCTTGGGTGTGTGTCCGGATCGAGTTTTGGATAACCCGGGAGCATTTCGGCGTATATTATGGAAGTTAGCATTTTAGAAGTATTTCATGAATTTGGGGTTGAAGTGCATATCAGTGAGGTTGATGTCCATTTGGGATTCCGAGTCTGGGAATAGCTCCGTATGGTAATTCTGGAATTGGGAGCGTGATCAGAAGTGAATTTTGATGTCCGTAGGTCATTTTGGAGCCAGTTGGCTAAAGATAGAAATTTGAAGGTTTTGGGGAAACCCGGCCGGTTGTCTTACCCTTGTGTGCGCATGGCTATTTGGTACTATTCTATTGGTATTGGCTTGATATGTATTTGGGAAAAAGAAAAGTGTACATTGTTGTTTATTCTTAGTGGTTACCTGGATTTCTGTACTTGATATGTACTCGTTGCTCACTCTCTTACATGTCTATTGTATTTCATCATATTCTGTCATATGTTGTATTGTCTGACCTTAGTAAGAGTCTAATTTCCCCTCTTGTCACTACCTCTCTGAGGTTAGGCGGGCGACTTACTGAGTACACGTTATTTTTGTACTCATGCTGCACTTGTTGTACATCTTATTGCACAGGTACTTTCATAGCAATGTGGAGGATTGGGAGACTTAGGCGAGCTGCACCATCCGGAGGCAATCCTCAGCTGGCAGAGTCACCTTCATGTAGTATTTCTTCATTTTTTTTATTTCCTTGTCCAGTTGTATTTCGGACAGGCTTGAAGTGATTGTATAACTTCTTAGAAATTGCTCATGTACTTGTGACACTGGGTTCTGGGGATGTGTTAGGATTTATTTCATTAAATT
This sequence comes from Nicotiana paniculata, assembly GCA_005239505.1. Lineage (NCBI taxonomy): Eukaryota > Viridiplantae > Streptophyta > Magnoliopsida > Solanales > Solanaceae > Nicotiana > Nicotiana paniculata. The sequence goes on from ML319713.1 coordinate 34,767, forward strand.
GAATTGATGTGTTGTCGTATTTAAGTTTACTAAAATTTATTTTTTTGATTATGAAATGCAAGAAAAGGTAACGATTTCGAAAATGTTAAAACTGAAAAGTTATTTCAATTAATTAATGGTTTGGCTTGCCTGACCTTGTGTCCGGCGCCATCACGACCTTAGGGATTTTGAGTCGTGACAATATCATTTCAAAATTCTATCATTTTGCATCTATTGCCTGCTCGAGTCCTTAATAACAACATCCTCTTCATCAATTTCTTACATAAAAAAATATATATAACTCCTCGCTTTTCCAGGAGAGCTCCTAAACAATAGGCATTTTATTTCAAAACCAAAATTTTTAGGCGCCCTCCTGAACAATGGGCATTTCATTTCAAGTTTAGTTTTACAGGCGTCCACCTTCCAATACAGGTATCTTAGATTTAAATTTTCTGATATTTCTTCGGATTGGTACACAACCCGGACTTTTTTTTCATTTAAGTGCTCTGATCACTTCGGACCGGTATCTAGCCCGAATCCCTTTTGAATTAGAGTTCCAACATGGGACCCTATTTGATTAAAAAATTACACATAGATCCTTTCAAGCCAAATGGAAGCATAGTCCACGCATCGTCAACTCTACTGATTAAAGACGTGACACAACATGGAGCTATCTTCTAGGAAATAAACTGGGGTAGATTTTGAGGTCGGATGTCGAGCTTTCCAACAGCGATCGCTGGAATGCCCAAAGTATCATTTATCTTACGTCCCATCGACATGAGATGTGTAGGTAATCTAAACCCCCACAATCAAATAACATCCAGTGTCATCACAGCTTGACACTGGGGCAATTTTCAAATCAAAAATTAAAATTAAATCATCCATCGCTTCTCAAGCTACAACCAGCCAAATTCTCGTTACATTCGAGATATGTAGGAAAACTCAACATAGAGCCCGACCACATCCACATCAAAATCCATTCGATCAGTCTATCCATCCATCCAATACCACATCCCAGTGTTACCACAGTCCGACACTAGCGTAATCTTGGAAGTAATGTCGAGCTCATACGAACCTTTCGTCCTCGAATATTTTCTTTCCACTCCACAAGGCTACGATTCATAACTAGTACTCAATATTCCAGAACTACACACGACCTGATTCTCGTGCAACCCGAGATATGTAAGCAACTCAAAATCAGAGTTCACTCACAATCTTCAAAACACTCTCCATTCCTCACTCTGTCAAGGGAGAAAATTGAGCGTGGTGTTAATTTCTTTGCCCGAAGGCTTTTATATTGTCTCTGGTCAAAGAGGGGCAGTCTTTGACACTCAATTTTGATCCTCCGTCTAAAATTTAACCTCTGCAGGCTTCCTTATTAAAAGATTATAATAAATTTTTTGCACATTATTTAGCTCATATGCAATTTATTGATAATTATTCTTATCTTTATAAAATATAGGAATTTTTATCATTTTTATTGCAATTAATTAAATACTACCATTTGTGTGCATTTTCTAAATTTCAGATAATTTATTGATAATTGTGCTATTTTTAAAATATTAGGATATTTATAAATTTATTATCATTTAAAAAATAAGATAATAATTACTACAACGCAATTGCATTATTTAAATTTTAAATAAATACTATGAGATTATTTAATTAAAAAATCATATTTTATTTCGTAGCACAACCTATTTAATTACTTGAAAGCCGGTAGAATTAATTTTAAAATGCAGATCGAATCCGGTCAAATCTAATGTCCCATCCTTCGATGTGACAAGACATCGTGACTTGAAAAAGTATGTGACATGACGTCTTTTGCTTTCGACTACATTTTTTCTATTATTTTACATTTTTTTTTAAATATATGCCACATGTTTTCATAAATATCTACCATAAATTACACTACACAACAAAAAAGAAAAAAAAAAAAATAACAAAACCCATCAGATTTTAAAAAGGCTAACAAACCATACTCCCCTCACTTCTTATTCACAGCCGCCTGCCCCCCATGAGTTTTCTCTCAAGCTCCCATCTTTGAGAGAACAACCTCCCATTCTCGTTTCTCCCTCTCTCTCTCTCTGTCTCACACACATATTTGAGGCTGCTATACCTGTGCTGGAATTCGGTTAGTCACCGGCTACCATGACTGATCCTCTCGCTGCGCCATCTCCTTTCCCTTGGTTGTACGACACCGCCACTGGATTTCACCACCATTTTGGCCGGTGACTTTGATGGAAACAATTGCTGTTTCACTTCCCCACCTCGTTTCTTCTTGTTTTTATGGGATTTCGATTAAACAAAAAGCCAGATCTGGCCGGATGAGAATGGACTCCGTCGACCCCATTTCTTCTCGCTTTTTTTACATTTGTTTGTTGGTTTGCTTTAATAAATCTGCAGATCTGGTCGGAAGTTTGTTTGGTGGTTTAAAGAAGCTTTGGCCAAAAAAACTTCCGACGACCTCCATGCTTTCGGTGGGTTGTGCTATCGATGATTGTATATGGTCAAAATCGGGCGTACCCGATTTCATAGGCATGGGAGCGGCCTCGAAGGTAAGCTCGTAATGGACCAAGTCCAATTTTGACGATGGAACATTTGGCATGGAAATTAAGGTGTTTGTTGGAGATCGAAATCGAGCATGACTAGCTTCGAGGAGTGTACCTAGAGAAGGCCGATCTGATGGCCAAGGAACATAGGGCAGAGGAGACGAAGGAGTCAGTCTCCAAGTAATATTCGAGATGCTTCAGGCTCAGCAAACTACCATTGCCCAATTACAAAATCAACATAGAGCTCCAAACAGGGTCGAGTCGGAAATTACTCGCCGTACCGATCTGGTACTGGAAAGGTCAAATAATAACACATCGGGGACTGATCCTCTGATAATGAAAATGCTCGAGGAGCTCACCAAGAGAATTGAATCAGGAGAGAAGAAAATCGAAGCCAATGATAAAAAGGTGGAAACTTATAACTCTCGAGTTAATCAGATACCGGGGGCACCACCAATCTTGAAAGGAATGGATTCGAAGAAGTTTGTGCAAAATCCTTTCCCTCCGAGTGCGGCTCCGAAGCCCATTCCAAAGAAGTTCCGTATGCCTGACATACCCAAATAACGGGACCACGACCCTAATGAGCATGTTACCTCTTAAATATGCGCCATTAAGGGTAATGATTCGGAGGATGACGAGATTGAATCTGTTTTGTTAAAAAAGTTCTGAGAGACCCTGTCGAAGGGAGCAATGATTTGGTATCACAACCTGCTACCAAATTCCATCGATTCATTCGCCATGTTGGTAGATTCTTTTGTAAAAGCGCACGCCGAGGCCATAAAGGTCGCTACAAGGAAATAGGACCTCTTCAAGGTAAGACAAAGGGATAATGAGATGCTAAGGGAGTTCGTGTCCTGATTCCAAATGGAGCGCAAGGAGTTGCCACCAGTCACAGATAATTGGGCCGTTCAAGCTTTCACTCAAGGGTTGAACGAATGGAGTTCGATAGCATCACGTCAGTTGAAACAAAATTTGATCGAGTATCAAGCTGTAACTTAGGCAGATGTACATAATCTATATCAATCGAAGATCAAGGTCGAGGAAGACCAAATAGGAGCTCCTTCCGGTTCAGTGCACCCAAACAGGTCGACATACAAAAATCAGAGGGACGTCGGTAGAGAGCCAAGGTTGAACTAAGACCGATACCAACCATATAATGCAGATCAAATAAATAACGGTTCAGGACAAAACTCCACCCCGAATGATCGAAGAAGTGATCGAGGACAAAGTTCTCAGGGACTTTTGAGCAAAACTGGTTTTGACAAGTATGCAGATCCAACAGAGGCACCTCGGCTATCAGAATATAATTTTAGCGTCGATGCATCAGGCATAGTATCGGCTATTGGAAGGATCAAAGAAACAAGGTGGCCCAGACCTATACAAACCGATCCTTCCCAAAGAAACCCAAACTTAATGTGTAAGCATCATGGCACGCATGGTCATAGGACCGAGGATTGCAGGCAATTGAGAGAGTAAGTAGCCCGTCTATTCAACAAGGGCCACCTTCGAGAATTCCTCAGCGATCGAGCTAAAAATAATTTCAGGGAAAGGGACGCCAATAGAAAGAATGAACAGGAAGAACCCCAACACGTCATCCATACGATCGTCGGTGGAGGCGACGTTTCACAGGGTCCCATATTCGAACACACTAAGGTGTCGATCACTAGAGAAAAACGAACCCGAGATTATGTGCCCGAAGGCATGTTGTCATTCAATGACGAAGAAGCAGAAGGCATTTCTCAGCTCCACAATGACGCTCTGGTAATTTCGATCTTATTAAATAAAGTTCAAGTTAAGCGTGTTTTAGTGGATCCAGGTAGCCAGCAAACATCATCCGATCAAGGGTCGTGGAACAGCTCGGCCTACAGAACCAAATCGTACCGCCATCTCGGAAGGTTTGGGAACCTCAACGGCCTTCCTAGGACGAGCCATTAATGCCAAGGCACCGTCCTCTTCTTCTTCTTCCTTGTTCCTCAGGCTTTGGACCGAGTCCACCGTGAGAGCGATCACTTTCCTCCTTACCCTTCGAGGTTTGGGCTTGGGGTCCTAGGACTGCAAGGAACCTTTCCTTTTCTTGTCTTTTTCTGGCTTCGGAACCGGAGACTTAGCTTCTTCCTTGCCACTTGAGGGCCACAATATGGCATCCTTGGTCAGGCCTGCATAAAGGAAGATTAGTGATGAATGAAGTACAAAAGGTGTTTCAGAATATGAGAGAGAAAATCCTTACCGTGGTTCTTTGCCTCCCTTCTACCCTTCGCCAGATCACGCCATGCACGCTCGGCGTGGGAGGAAGTCGAGGCTAACTTCCAAACCCAGTATTCAAGATAGGGAACCGCTTGAGGCATCCAAGGAACAACTTCATAATAAATGAAAATATTAGGCAAGGCCGAATCAGATACTAAGAACATTTTTAATATGTCACTCATGATTGGGGTTCCACTCCTCGGGGAACGACATCTTCTCCTTCCGGATGATGTCGCAAGTCCTCACTTGTATGAACCGGCTCATCCAACCCCGATCCTTGTCCTCGTCGATGCTCGAGATCAAGGCCTTCATCGCTCGGCGCTAGAGCTTAATTAGTCCTCGATAGATTCGAGGCCGGTACAACCGCATAAGGTGATTTAGGGTAAACTCCAGCCCCTCGGCCTTCCGGAGAAGAAGCGCATCATGATTACTATGCGCCATAGCGAGGGATGGATCTAGACGAGGGTGACCTGATATCTTTTGCAAAAATCAATTATCACTGGGTCGAGGGGACCCAATGTCAAGGGGTAAGTGAAAACACTTAAGAAACCCTCCACATAAGTTGTAATGCTCCCTTCGAGAGCAGGGATTTGCACCACGACCTCGGGACCCCAATTGAAGTCCCTCTTCATGGCCTCGAGGTGGCTCTTCATTATCGAGCACATGTACATTGACACATTCTTGCATCGACTTGGGACCGATGAAGGGTTCTCGACCTTGAAATCAGAGTTCAAAGTGCACGACCCGGGGAAGTACTCATGAGGAGCCGGTTCCACGGGTGTTTTGTCACCGGCCAGCCGGGAAGAAGAGGAAGAAGCCTTTTCCTTTTGCGGTACAGTCTTTGAGGTTTACCCATTGATGTAAGTAAATAAGGGTGAAGGAAGGTGAAAAACTGGTGGTTACGGTACTAACAATGGTGGCTCAATAGGTGGCGAAATAGAGGAGATGAAGAGAGTTGGAAGATTTAGAAGAGCAAAAGTAAAGTTTGATTCACCAAAAGAGCATATATTTATAGACTCACGGCGATGGTTCGGTGGCGCTAGTGGTCAATCGCTAACTGGAAGGCATTAATGATTTGGGGAACTATACCGACAAGATGTTTCGGTCACGTCCATCGCTTACGTCATGAGGGTGACGTCAGAATCGAGGTTTCAGAAAAATCGAGACTCGAACCGTTTCTTATCATTTTACTCCAAGAAACACAGGGACTATCTGTATATGGTCGAAATCGGGCGTACCCGATTTCATAGGCATAAGAGCTGCCTCGAAAGTAAGCTCGTAATGGACCAAGCCCGAGCTCGAAGATGGAGCATTTGGCATGGAAATCAAGGTGTTCGTTGGAGATCAAAATCGAGCATGACTAGCTTAGATTGAAGTGTGACAACGGAATGACAAGATATTACCAACCAATCGAAGATCTCGACGGAAATTTTGGAACGTATCGTATCAAGTGGTTATTGACGCCAATCGTGGGATTTATTTCTATTACTAGGATTGTACCTTATTTAGGTTTCCTCTGTTATATAAAGAGGGATTTCATTCTTCTGTAAAGGCATCATTATTATTGACTGAGAAAGAATATACACACTTCTCTCTATTTCTCTTACTATCCATTATTGTTCATTACTGTTCACTATTGTCCTTGTTATCCAACCTCAAGACCATCTCGAATCGAGGTTGAAAATACTGCTTGAGCACTAGTTTGGTTTCCTTTACTATTTAATTTATTCATTTAATTCATTGTATCAATCGGTATTGAGTTAGATCACGTATCCTTAAAACCACAATATAAGTTTAATTGTTACTCGAATTTCAGGGTAAACAATGATCTCTGTCCTTGCATCTCCTTTCATTTCTTTCGTCTAAAACCTTTAAATCTGAAAGCTCTAAGTGAGTTGATTGTCTCTTACAAGCTTTGGTTGTTGCTTTGGTCCAATGTTATGCCTCTGCTCGTTGTGCTATTTCAAATTGTGTTGACCAAAAGTTTTGTTATGTCCTAATTCCATTATTACGTGGCTAATTTTGATGCTATTCATGTGAAATTTTATTGTTGCTCCATCCCGTTTTGCTTCAAGTTTTAAAGGTTGTCTATGTGTCTTATTTACTGCAATGCTCCGTTTGGTTTTTTTTTTCGGACAACGAGACTATGACGGCATTATCTGGTTGAATATTTGACTCCCTTGGTTTTCCGAAACGTTATTTACACCGTTAGTTAGTCTTTCTGTTATTGGACATCACTGATACGGAACAAACGAGTGGCAGGCCGATGAGAATAAAAATTTTTGAGGCCTTGTGATGATGTTTCGACTGATAAAGGACAAGATACTATATCCTCCCTCGGACTCGGAACAAAAATATATTTGTGAGGCGATGACAAAAGACAAAGGAAAAATAAAAGACGAGAATATGAATGTTCGTGCTTCAGGAGGCAACACGATTGGCCACCGGAGTTGCTATCAAGTCGGCGTTCGCGTTCTAATGTCTTATTGCTATATGGCATACACCATCCGAGCCTCCAAAAGAAAATTTAAAATCATTTTCAAAAGAGTATTTTCCTATAATATTTTTTAAACTATTTTCCAAAATATACTTTTTGGACCGATCTTTCAAAAAAACAAAAACATTTCAAATCATTTTCCAGAACAATTTTCCACAAATATTTTGAAACACCATTTCAGAAGCATGTCACTCTATCAGTTAGACTCTTACATATTATTTTACTAACAATTTTACTTCTCTTGTCTTGCGATGTGCTATTACGTGGAGTCGCTTTCGGAAGACGACAATAAGAGATAAAACTTACCCTGTCAAATTCCTGCTTCATACGATGTACCTAAAACGTAAAACATAGTAATAATCGTAGATAGAGTTTGTGTTTCTTGCTTTCTTTGATATTGCTTATTTGCTAAACGTTTAGGGAATTGCATCTAATTAATAATCAGGTTAATTTGCAATGTTAAGCATTAGGTAATTCTTGAAGTTTGTGTGGAATGTTGATTGTATGTTATGACATGATTAATTAACTTGGGATCGGTATATATCTAACTAGTTAAATTTATATATATAAAAATTAAGGCATGTCATGTTCTTGCAAGAAATATCAAAAATAAATAATTTTGTTATTCTCTTAAAATTATATTAGCATGCTTTTCGAACCATTTCATATGTAAATTATTCTTTAATTGACCCATCTTAAGTTGAAAGTTGTAGTTGGGCTATCATACCTTTCTTTGAGAGACTTGGAACTCATAGTCATTCGGGTTTGGCTCATATAATTTGTGTTCCAAGACCTCAGGACTGAGTTTGAGAGCAGTAGGCTTGTTTGCAGTTGGATTGACAGGTTTTGGGTTAGATCTTTCCCCAGCTGTTGTGTGACTTTTGGTCATGGACTTGTGTTTCTTCGTTGCTGCTTCAATTGCCTTTTCATGTAGCCTAGCTTGCTATATATCCAAACTGAGTGAAGTGGGCTTAAACAACTTAACTCCATACTTAATTTCATTCTTCAAAGCTCCTATAAAAGTGGACAAGAAGTGGGATTCATTTAAGGCAAAATTTCTTATAGTCATTTGTGCCTTAAGATCTTCAAATTGCCCTAGAAAATCCTCATTAGTTCATGTTTGTATTAGTTTGTTGAATTCCTCTACTGCATCCTTTAACAATATCTCGCAAAATATGTGACAAAGCTCTTTCTTAAATTCCCCCCACGTAACCACACATTTTCTTAATACAAGGGAATTATACCAAGTCTCAGCCAACTCATTTAAATACAACACACCAGCCTCCACCTTTAAATTCTCACTAGTTTTATGGAGGTTAGAATACATTTCGATCTTATGAAGCCATACCTTAGGATCCATACCCTCAAAGCTTCGCAGTTCCTATTTCGAAAGTGGAATTGAAAATCCTTGTGGCTGTTGAATCTAGCGTCTGATGGTGGCATAGGAAACAACTCATCTCCTACTGGTTGAGCTGGGTCTAGACCTCAATTGTTCCCCTTTTATAATGTCGTTAGTCGATCAAGAATTAGCTCGATGGTACCTCTGATTCCTACCTGAGTTTCATTGAGTGCTTGGCAATTGGTCGCTGTTGATATCCAAGTTTTCCCAAAAGAATATTTTAAAATTACATATATACCTTCAAAAATATGCATTAATATCAATTGGTATTTTTTCATAATTTTCCTATATTTTTATTAATTTACCCAGTATTTTATTTCTAATAAATAATTACAAAACTGCATCACAAATGATTTCAAAAGTATTTCTTGATTTAATTTATTATTCATGGTCCTATTAAGGCCAAATTATTTAATGAATAGCCAATTTGGCATCTTTTGGCTATAATTGCAATAACTTCGCAATTATAGCCCAATCATATAATTTTATACCATTTTTACCCAAAACTAGTCATTTATATTTTAAAATACTAAGTAATCATTTTAAATTATTTTCTATGCATAAAATTCATTTTTTATGATTATTAGCTATTTTTAAAAATTATTTTAATTAATTTAATTGGGTATTTAACAAATAGCCTAATTTCATTTCAATTCTAGTCTAAACTAAACCAGCCCCAAACCCCAATTAAATTAGCCCAATACCCAGGCCCAATCCACTAAAATTACCCGGTCCAGACCTGATTTAATCTCGACTGTTGATCAATTTTGATCAACGGCCCAGATTCACTCTTTCCTTAATTAACCTAAAAGACCTACCCCCCAAACCCTCATTCTCTCATTTCTCTCATCACTCTCCGCTGTTACATCCTCTCATCTCTTTCAAGCTCTCTCTTCTAAACCCTACTCTCCTCTCGCCGGCCGTTGGCTCGCCGATAACAATGGTGGTTCCACCACCACCCCTAGCCTCAATGGCTCCCTCACATGCCGGATTCCTGCTACCCTGAGGTCCTCAAGGGACCAGCGGCTGTTCAGCTCACACCTATGGTCTTTTCATGCCATTCTCAGGCTACCCTTGGCCGTCCGAGCAAGACCTTTCTATTTTCCGGCTAGATCCATGGCTTCTAAGCCGGAATCTCTCTCTGAAACCCTAACTCTTCTCTTGACTCTTCAGATCGCAATAGATCTGAGTATATATTGAGTTATCTTTACTGTTTTCCCTAGGAATCTTCTCGTTTTTTAACACGTTTCTTCTTCTTCAAAACTAGGGTTTCTTAACCCATTTTTTAAAAAAATGACTTTCCCTCTGATTTTCAGTATCATTCTATGATTCTTACTATGTTTAAACGGTTATTTAAGTTTTTCCCTTTTTATCTGATTCATTATGTTGAAAACCCTAAGTCTTTTGGTCTTAAACTTGGGTTTTGAGTCTATCTTTGATAATTTGTTCGTTTAATCTGTACGTGTGCTTGTTTCTCATGAATGTTCTGTGCTTTTGTGATTTTTACCCTATTTGGCTTATTAGGGTTTCTGATTCTTACTTGTTTTTGCATACACTGTGTTTATCTTGCTTATTCTCAGAAATTTGTGTTAATCTCCCTAATCAGTACTATGTTCTAGTTTGAATCCCTGATTTTGTGTGATTTTTACTTTACCAGGCTTATTAGGGTTTCTTATTTCTTGCTTCTCCCTCCCTATATTTTCCGTTCATTTGTGGTACTTTCCTTTAGTTAATATTTCCTTCTATTGGAATCCCTGGTTTCCTGTGATTGATATCCTTTATTCTCTACTGATTTCTGAACTATAAGTTATTTTCTTATATGATTGACTACATTGTCAATCGATTCTTACAGGTATTTCCTTAATTAGAATATTATGTACCTAGCCTAATTAACTGTTCTACACTTACTGTGTTGAAATATTTTCTTATGTGTTATATTCCAGTCTTATGTGATCTCCTTCCTTATTTGTCTTTACCGTATGAAGTTAACTCCCTTAATTGAGGAGTACTTATATTGATTTTATACTGATTGATTCTGAGTCCCCAAAATTACTGCTTGACTTTGATTCTTACCTTATTATTCTACCTAATTTCAAACTATATATACATGTTCTCTCATTAACACCAACACACGAACACATTGGTTAAAAAACTATCTCTCACACTCAAAGCTTTCTGCTTTCTTTCTTTGCTACTTGCTACTGTTCTGAATTAGCCGGCTGTAAGCCAAGGCTAATTATTGTGCTCTCATGTCGTTCACTTTGTGTTTACTATATTCTTTACTGATATGTTCTGATTTCATATCAAGTCTCAAAAACAATATGTTTATTTTGCTACTTTAGTTCATCATGTTTCTAATCTGCTTCTACCTATGGTTTTGCTGTTCGACATGCAATTGACCTCTTTGCTTCATCTAAGTGTGCTAGTTATGTCTTACCTCTTTAGGGTCAGCATGCTCTTATGAATCAGTAACCTGACTTTACCTTGTTTTTTAATGCTTGTGTGCTATTGCCTGGTTCTAGTATGAACCTATTGATTTGTTATCCTAAGTTGTTTTAGTGATCAATCATGTTTAGTATGGAATCCTATACTCTACTGAATCCCCTAAGCATTTCAGATTCTGTAACTATGTCTAATTAGTACTCCTGAATCTATGTGTTACTATCTGCACCAAGTGCAAATGACTTCTGCCTGTTATGTGTTCACCATACATGATCTATTTGTCCCCAATCCCCAATTAACCCTGTGTGAAGGTTTGTTTTATGAGTGTTGTTGAACTTGTTTGACTGACCTACTATTTGTTTAATTACACAACTGTTTTCAAAAGCTGTTTTACTAAACAACTCTCTTATTTACAAAACTATTTCAACTAAGTCTCTTTTCACACTGCTTTCCTACTAAAACCTTTTCAAAACTATGTCAAGCAATCTCACTCTACTCTTAGGTCCTTAAGTTCTGCCCCTCCAATGTGTTACTACTTAGGGATCCCTATGAGATCCCTCTGAACTCTGATGCATTGGAGCTGGCACTTCCACATTGCACTTACTCAGTTATGGTGGTGAAATCTGGTGTGAGCACTGCCCAGGATTCCTTCAGGTTCTTAGGGAACTCTGACACACCTAGTTAAACTATTGATGCATGAAAAAGGACATAAGACAGTCTCATATTTGATCATCATGTTTTAAATAAATTGGTAATAATCCCTGTATTTTGCAACACTTAGAACAACATGCTTTAGGTATAACAACTTCTAAACAGTTTTTAACAATTCTGGTAATTATTGTGCATTACCCTCCATGCCTAGGCAAGCCTTAGGTAATCAACCTTTATAAAACTGGAAAACTGTTTCTTTTGTGTTTACTACTTAATGGTTAACAGGCTTAAAATCAGTAGGCAGACTGATTTGGGCCCCTGCTTCTGGGTTTATAAAATAAAACTGCATATCTTCTGTGTTTTGATATCCACTTAGACATCATGATTTAGGATCTTGTCTAATAAAAATTCCTCTTGTTTGTGTTTGAGTCGTGCTGTTTACGTGCATTATCTATGGAGGTAAATTTGAGCCTCTTAATTGTTCTTTCCTGCCTTTATTTTCTAAAGTCCTATTTGTTCTTGCCTGTTGCCTAGTATTTTCTCCTTTTAAACCTTAGGGGTCTGTCTAGAACTGCCTATAGGTAGAGGTCCTAATTTACTCCAGGACCATTAAGATGGGACGGGTAACCTCACGCATAGAGGTCGTTAAACAACACTCACTTAAATAACCGCTAAGGGGTGGGAAAAGGTAGATATGGATATGTTGACCGGTGCGCTAATGCCACATGTATCCCCTTTATGAGGAGTGATTATCGGGCATTGTACTGATGTGATTCTATAGGATAATTAACCTAGGACTCCGCTATACCTTACATATGTGTGCTTAGACTGTAAATCTTTCAAAACCTTATATATGTGCTTAGACTTTAAATCTTCTAAAACTTTACTTCACATGTGTGCTTAAACTGCGAATCTTTTCAAAACCTTTATTTTTTTAAGCTTATTTGCTACTTGTTTAAATTCACAAAGCTTGTTTGGCCGGGAACCACAGTTGTGGACTTTGAGGGGTGCCTAAGACTTTCCCCTTGAAGTAATTTCAAGCCCTTACACAATCTCTGGTTATTCAAATATGTGTTATAATGACCCTTAGTAGGTGCCCTAATTCACCTTAATCCGTTAGGTGGCGACTCTTCAATTCCTTACATACCCCTGATCCAAAAGGAGAAGAAAAAGGGGCCGACAGCATGGCAACTCTGCTGGGGATTTTAGGCTTCTACCATTTCAAACTGCTTTGTGAATTTGTACCTTTGTTAATATTTGCACCCTTTCCCTTTCCCCTTTATGTGAAATTAATTGTTTATTTCTTTCAAGTATTTGATCTTTCTCAAAAACAAAATTGACATGTTTCCTTGTTTTCCTTTGTAGTCGCTTTTAAATTTCAACTATTGTATTTACTGCTTTCACAACGTGCAAATATATGTCAAGATTCCTTTATTGCTTATTCATTGTTGCATACTCATGCTCAACATCATATTCCACTCGTGCCAATACAAATTCTATATCAACTCTTGATGAGTGGTTGCGCTCTTCCTATTTTATATCATCCTTAAATTCCGAAAGGCTTATTTATGGTAAAACCAGTCGATCAGTTGTGCAGTTGATGGTTCCGTGCCTTCGCTCAAGGGTACCAGTCTAAGACCCCATACAAACCTTACTCTGTTAGACTGTGCATGCATTATGGTCAAACCTAGTTGGGTTAATGTGTTGTCCACACAATAACCCTTTATGACAGCGTTGTCCAAGTCCACCGGGGTTTTCATAATCCCAACGGACACAATCACGTTCTGTGCATTTATTTGGAGAACTAAATGCTTGTATGCTAATCATAAGTGTATAAATAGTCGAGTCTGGCGGGGGTAAAGGCCTAACTATGTTTGTCTTGCAGAAATATGAGGCACGAAGTCCCTAGATTTGGCATGGTCAAAAATATCCATCTAAAGCTCCTGAACCGGTGGGAAGACCTTTCCTCCAGTGATAAGAAACACGTCAAGAAATACCTGGTCAATTTACCGTCTCTCCTAGACATTCAACCCAACAACATATTGATCGAGGCTCCCACCTTATTTTGGGATAGCGAAAGAGCCGTCTTTCTCTTTAGGAACATTGAGATGACACCACTGCTAGAAGAGATATGAGGAATAGCTGGGTTAGTCTGGGAAACCCCTGGGTTGTTGGTGCCTGAAAACCGCCCAGGAAGGGCTTTCTGAAAATGATGGGTCTGAAGAAGAATGCTGAGTTAGAATGTCTGAAACAGTCATACATACCCTTCGAGTACTTATATAAAAGGTACGATCACAACAAATCATACTGTACCTACCACGACGAATTTGCCATTACATCTTTGGGGAACATCCACCGTATGATGTTTGTATTCATTGCATGTTTTCTGGGACTAATAGTTTTTCCAACAAAGAAGGAAAGGATCCACACGAGGTTGTACATGGTAACCAAGGCTTTGATGGAGGGTATTGACGGGAAAGCCTTCAGCATTCTCCCGATGATCATAGCATACATTTACCGAGTTCTGGCATATTGTCAAAGAGGAGATAATTAAGCACTTCGAGGGTTGCAATATGTTACTACAACTATGGCTCTTAGAACATCTCCAAAAGGGTCAATACTAACAAGAACTTCCACGTAGGGCTTGGAATGACCACATCGCTTTCCATCACCCCAAGCGGATGACATATATTCCCAACAGATTTGCTCAGCCAGAGACTGGCAAGGAGTGGTTAGAGTTCTTTGATAATCTAACTGAGGAGCAGGTACAATGGATGTTCGAGTGGTTTTAAACGGACGAATTCATCGTCAGTTCCAGGGATGCACCACACTTGGTGCTAATCGGGTTGAGAGGTATATATCCTTACGTTCCTCTCTGAGACATGAGACAAGCAGGAAGAAACAAAGTTGTGCCAAGGGTCGACAAGATGAGCCATTCCGAGCTAACTTCCAGGATGATGATGTTCCCCACAAGTGCCGAGCCCAACACATGTGGCACTGAAAAATCATAATGGAGAAGAACATAATTGAACTAGACAGGTACCGTGCAGGATGTGCACCTTTCTACCCGGGGTGGTTAGAAGATGACCTGGACGAGTTAGTCAGGCCAGGGATCAGCCGAGGCCACAGAATCATAGACGAGAGTGCCGAGGCTCAGGTCAAGTACAATCGGCTGCGCAAGAGGATACACGAGTCTGAGAATGAGCACCGTGAGATACATGAAACCAACAAAAGGTTGATTGAAGAATGGAAATACATGGCCATCCATTCCAACAAGAAGTTGGAATACTTGGAGCGAGGCATAATAGAGCTGGAAGGTAAAATCATCAAGAGGGTCGATGCCGTCAGAAAGCTGAGGGGAATTAGGAGGACATCTGGTCAGAGCATACCTGCTGCTAGGACTGCGTGAGCTAAGGAACTTGTTCTATGGGATCAAGGATGCCGAATCTAGGGAAGGTCCTTCTTGGACCAAGTAGGATAGGATTTCCTTTTTTTTTGCTTTTATCAATGTAATAAGGCCAATGGCCATTGATGACTTTATTTCCTGCTTATTATTTTAGTGTCGTTTTGGATTCATCTATTTTTACATTAATGAAATGAGGCATTTTGGCATCTAAGTTCTCCAACTCAACTTTTCGCTAAGCCTACCTCGGGCACAATGAGGCTCCCAAATTAGGACACGTTTTTATATTCCTGCACTATGTGTTTAACTACTGCAATATTTTCTCATGATCCTCACTGACTTGGCTACCTTTTGTTTTTGTTTTTCTTGTCTTTCTTTTGATTATTCCCCTCTCCAAAGGTTGGTTCATGCATTCTGGCATCATCATCATATCACACAAGATCCAGGGGCCCTCCACCTCCTCCTCCTCCTCCTCCTAGTCCACTTAAAGGCAAAGGCAAAATGGAAGATTTGAGCAGTATCAGAAAGGAAAACACAATGACAGTTGAACGAACATAAGATCCTGACAATCAAGGTACTCAGGTTCAGAATCATGCTATGTCACAACTCGAGCAAAGGTTGTTGAAACTCCAAAGGGAGCTTGAATATGTGCGAAACTTGGAGAACCTGTCCTTCTCACTTAGTGTTCCAGATTCCAATCATCTGAACACCCAAAACCCCATACCTCCTCAGAATACCCCATACAAATAGAACCCTCCCACAACTCATCACCGTACAACTCCACCGGAAAATCAAACTATTCCACCACAATGCAACACTTGACACACTCCGAGAAACACCCCACTGATCATTCCTGAACCACAAAGCTCCACAGATGACCACCTCTATGCTCAGGCGCTAGGCCATCATAACAACCCCATATTCGTGGAGACTCTACCTCACCCCACCCAACCTATTTCTTACACACCTGAATCCAGTGAGAAGGATATGATCATTAAGAACTTGGCCGAAGAACTCAAGAAACTGACTAGCCGAGTCCAGGGCGTCGAAGTAAGTAAAAGAGTTGAGGGATTGAACTATG
Organism: Nicotiana paniculata; assembly: GCA_005239505.1. Classification (NCBI taxonomy): domain Eukaryota; kingdom Viridiplantae; phylum Streptophyta; class Magnoliopsida; order Solanales; family Solanaceae; genus Nicotiana; species Nicotiana paniculata. The sequence continues at coordinate 51,015 of ML319713.1, forward strand.
AAGATCTCTGCATAAAACCTGATGTTGAACTACCAGAGGGTTACAAACCTCCTAAGTTCGAGATGTTCGACGGTACAGGTGATCCTAGGGTCCATCTGAGAACCTATTGTGATAAATTGGTTGGAGTAGGAAGAGACGAGAAGATTTGCATGAAATTGTTCATGAGAAGCCTCACTGGAGATGCTTTGTCTTGGTACATCAGCCAAGACCCTAAGAAGTGGTCCAACTGGGTAGGCATGGCCTCAGATTTCATGGGTCGGTTCAGGTTCAATACGGAGAAAGCTCCAGACGTATTTTATATCCAGAACCATAAGAAGAAGCCCACCGAAACTTTTTGCGAGTATGCCCTTCGCTGGAGATATGAAGCAACCAAGGTCAGGTCTGGTCTAGATGAAGAACAAATGAACAAATTCTTCGTCCGGGCACAAAACCCGCAGTATTATGAGAGGCTGATGGTAGTTGAAAACCACAAATTCTCTGACATCACCAAGCTACGTGAGAGAATTTAAGAAGGGATTAAGATCGGAATGGTTACTAATTTCGAGGCAATACAAGCCACCAACAAAGCCTTGCAGTCTGGTGGTATATCCAAGAAGAAAGATACAGGGACGGTAATGGTGCAAAGGGACCCAAATCCCCATTGGTATACCAAACTTCCCCACTCGCATACCAAGTACCCCCACCTACATATCAACCAGCACCTCCACCTTCTTATCAACCGTCACCCCCACCTGCTTATCAACCCACGTCTCCCAGATATTCCTAACCAGCCACTGTTTATCATACATACAACTCTCAACCCTCTCACTTCTAGTCACCCCCTGCTCGCCAAAATTTTGCAAAACCTCGACCCAATATTGACCAAAGTCCGCTCATCAACTGGGGAAGCTCCTTATTTTCTGGTTTATGGTACGGAAGCTGTTATTCCTACTGAAGTGAAAATTCCTTCCTTAAGAATCATACAATAAGCTGAGCTCAGCGATGTAGGATGGATAAGATGTCGTTATGAGCAGCTAGCCCTCATAGACGGGAAAAAGATGAATGCAATATGTCATGGATAGCTTTATCAGAGCAGAATGACCAGAGCTTTCAACAAAAGAGTCAAGACGAGACAGTTCACACCGGGGCAGCTAGTGTTAAAGAAGATCTTTCCACATCAAGATGAGGCCAAAGGGAAATTCTCTCCCAACTGGAAAGGTCCGTATATGGTTCATCGAGTACTGACGGGAGGAGCTCTCATACTTATAGAAATGGATGGAGAAGTCTGGCAAAATCCAATCAATTCAGATGAAGTCAAACGATAATATGTGTAATTCTTTATGCTATTTCTCAAATGATGTACATTGAACTACGCCTGACCTGATTCCCGTTTAAGAGGGGATACGTAGGTAGCCCTATGGGTTAGTTCATAATTCAATAAAAATATCATTTCCCCCGCAATTGGAAACCGGGGCAGAATTTTGAGGATCCTCAAAATTTTGAAGCAAGTTCAGCCAATCGCAGCCTGCGCAACAGCCAGAGTCGTCAACCCAGCAAACCGGGGCAGGATTTTGAGGAGGACCCTCAAAATTCCATAGTATGAGAGGAACAAATAACGAACATGTTCAAAATCACAATCCTCGAAACCATCGCACTTGCCGATATTTGCTGTCAGCACGAATAAACAATGCTCCGTAGTCACAATGCTCACAATAATCACAATATCAAAGCCTGCTGCCAGCTAAGAAATTCTACTGTCATTTACTATTTAATCTTTTGCATAAGGCTAAGTTCTTCCTTCATTTTTCATAAGGCTAATATCTGCCTTCCATCTTGCATAAGGCTAAGCTCTGCCTTCATCTTGCATGGGACTAAGCTCTGTCCCACATTTGCATGAGGTTAAGCTCTACCTCCATCTGCATAAGGCTAATCTCTGCCTTCTCTTGCATAAGGCTAAGCTCTGCCTTCATCTTGCATGGGACTAAGCTCTGTCCCACATTTGCATGAGGTTAAGCTCTACCTCCATCTGCATAAGGCTAATCTCTGCCTTCTCTTGCATAAGGCTAATCTCGGTCTTCTTTGCATAAGGCTAATCTCTGTCTTCATTTTGCATAAGGCTAATCTCTGCCTTCTCTTGCATAAGGCTAATCACTGCCTTCATTGGCATAAGGCTAAGCTCTGCCTTCATCTTGTGTGGGACTAAGCTCTGTCCTGCATTTTGCATGAGGCTAATTTCTGCCTCCATCTGCATAAGGCTAACCGCCGCTCTGCCTCCATTATGCATAAGGCTAATCTCTGCCTTCCACATCTTTCATGAGGCTAAGCTCTGTCTCCATACTTGCATGAGGCTAAGCCAATTTGCTTCTCACCGAGACTAAGCGTTGTATCTCAAGCATTATTTACTTCGCTTCTCTTTCTGGCTAAGCTCTGGCCTCCATTTCCCAAGACTAAGCTCTACCTTGTGGAAGTCATATTACTGTATTTCATGGGCTGAAATATCACCAACCTGCCCAAAGGTGTCATAGTCTAACGGCACCATCCTCATAGCCGAAAGACACCATGTCATGGCCTGAGGACCTCTCTCAATTTTGCATATCATTATTCAAAGGCGTCATAATTTAGAGGCACCATCTTCATGGCCCGAGAACGTCATTTCATGGCCCGAGAACGTCATTTCATGGCCTGCGAATCTCTCATCAAACAATTAATGGCCCAGGACATCATGGTCTAAGGACGTCATCCCTAATCGTCCGAAGACAACTTTCATAGTCCAACGAGAACCTGCATCATGTTTAAATTTATGCACAATATACACTTGCGATATTCTTATTTGCAGGTAATCTGGTGAGTAACGGCTATCCTAGCAGGAGCGGTCCCGCTCCAGTTCTCCCAGCTATATCAAACCTAACCCCTTCCGTAAATTGTTCATTCATCTCGCCCTAGATGTTGCGTCCGCTCTTGTGATAACTTCATCGGTATACTTCGCCGATGAATCCAGAACTACATACGGCCTGATTCCTGTAAAATCAGGGATATGTAGGCAGCTCAGAAACCAGGGCGCGGCCCTAAACCCCAATTAAACCATCCCCAACCCCAATTAAATTAGCCCAATACCCAGGCCCAATCCACTAAAATTACCAGGTCCAGACCTGATTAATCTCGGCCGTTGATCAATTTTGATCAACGGCCCAGATTCACTCTTTCCTTAATTAACCTAAAAGACCTACACCCCCAAACCCTCATTCTCTCATTTCTCTCATCACTCTCCTCCATTACATCCTTTCATATCCCTCAAGATCTCTCTTCTAAACCTTACTCTCCTCTCGCCGGTCGTTGGATCGCCGGTAACAATGGTGGTTCCACCACCACCCCTAGCCTCCATGGCTCCCTCACATGCCGGATTCCTACTACCCTGAGGTCCTCAAGGGGCCAGTGGCTGTTCAGCTCACACCTATGGTCTTTTCATGCCGTTCTCACGCCACCCTTGGCCGTTCGAGTAAGACCTTTCTATTTTCCGGCTAGATCCATGGCTTCTAAGCCGGAATCTCTCTATCTCTAAGTTATCTCTCTCTGAAACCCTAGCTCATATCTTGACTCTTCATACCTGCAAAAGATTTGAGTATATTTTGAGTTATATTTACTATTTTTCCTAAGAGTCTTCCCGATTTTTAAAATGTTTCTTCATCTTCAAAACTAGGTTTTCTTAACCCCTTTTCAAAAATGACTTTCCCTCTTGATTTTCAGTATTATTCTATGATTCTTACTATGTTTAAATGGTTATTTAAGTTTTTCCCTTTTTATCTGATTCATTATGTTGAAAACCCTAAGTCTTTTGGTCTTAATCTTAGGTTTTGAGTCTGTCATTGATAATTTGTTTGTTTAATCTGTGCGTGTGCTTGTTTCTCATGAAAGTTCTGTGCTTTAGTGATTTTTACCCTATTTGGCTTATTAGGATTTTTGATTCTTTCTTCTTTTTGCATACGCTGTGTTTATCTCGCTTATTCTCAGAAATTTGTTTTAATCCCCCTAATCAGTACTATGTTCTAGTTTGAATCCTTGATTTTGTGTGATTTTTACTTTACTAGGATTATTAGGGTTTCTTGTTTCTTGCTTCTCCCTGCCTATATTTTCTGTTTATTTGTGGTACTTTCCTTTAGTTAATATTGCCTTCTATTGAAATCCCTGATTCCCTGTGATTGATATCCTTTATTCTCTACTGATTTCTGAACTATAAGTTATTTTCTTGCCTTATTATGTGATTGACTACACTGTCAATCGATTCTTATAGGTCTTTCCTTAATTAGAATATTATGTACCTAGCCTAATTACCTGTTCTATACTTACTGTGTTGAAATACTTCCTTATGTGTTACATTCCAGCCTTATGTGATCTCCTTCCTTATTTGTCTTTACCGTTTGAAGTTAACTACCTTAATTGATGAGTACTTATATTGATTTTATATAGATTGATTCTTAGTCCCCATAATTACTGTTTGACTTTGATTCTTACCTTATTATTCTACCTAGTTTCAAACTATATATACATGCTCTCTCATTAACACCGACACACGAACACATTGGTTCGAAAACTATATCTCACACTCAAAGCTTTCTGCTTTCTTTCTTTGCTAGTTGCTACTGCTCTGAATTACCTGGCTGTAAGCCAAGGCTAATTATTGTTCTCTCCTATCCTTCACTTTGTGTTTACTATCTTCTATACTGGTATTTTTTTATTTCAATTCAAGTCTCAAAAACAATATGTTTCTTTTGCTACTTTAGTTCATCATGTTTCTAATTTGCTTCTACCTATGGTTTTGCTGTTCGACATGCAATTGACCTCTTTGCTTCATCGAAGTGTGCTAGTTTTGTCTTACCTCTTTAGGGTCAGCATGTTCTTATGAATTAGTAACCCGACTTTACCCTGTTTTTTAATGCTTGTGTACTGTTGCCTGGTCAAGTATGCACCTATTGATTTGTTATCCTAAGTTGTCTTAGTGCTCAATCATATTTTGTATGAAATCCTATACTCTACTGAATCCCCTAAGAATTCAATATTCTGTAACTATGTCTAATTAGTACTCCTGATTCTATGTTTTACTATCTACACCAAGTGCAAAGGACTTCCGCCTGTTACGAGTTCACCATACATGCTCTATTTATCCCCAATCCCCAATTAACCCTGTGTGAAGGTTTGTTCTCTGAGTGTTGTTGAACTTGTTTGACTGACCTGCTGTTTGTTTAATTACCCAACTATTTTCAAAAGTTGTTTTACTAAACAACTCTCTTATTTACAAAACTATTTCAACTAAGTCTCTTTTCTCACTGCTTTCCTACTAAAACCTTTTCAAAACTATGTCAAGCACTCTCACTCTACTCTTAGGTCCTTAAGTTCTGCCCCTCCAATGTGTGACTACTTAGGGATCCCTATGAGATCCCTCTGAACTCTGATGCATTGGAGATGGCACTTCCACACTGCACTTACTTAGTTATGGTGGTGAAATCTGGGTGTGAGTACTGCCCGGGATCCCTTGAGGTTCTTAGGGAACTCTGACACACCCGGATATGAGAAAGGCTATGAAACATTTGGGCATTTGAGTTTCTAGAAATCTGGGCCTGTTTTCAGGCTCCCTATAGTATAACTTATTTCTCTTTATGTATGTAATTCATTCAATTTTGGTTTGTAATAATTATTTTAAACGAATATTAGGGTTGGCTAGTGAAAAGGGGAGGTTAGCTATATATGTTATCAATATCAATGGGTCGAAACCATGCCTTAGGTTTATGTTTCCTTATTAGCATTAGAATACATGTTTAGGACCAATTCATTCTAAGCATGTCATGCATTAGATATCATGTTTTAGGTTTACTGCTTCAGCATCTCATTTGACCCTATTTATCACTTAGAAATCCTGCTTCTAGGCTAAATAATAGCATCAACATAAAAAAATATTGCTCCCGCCATCCTGAAATTATGCTGTAACTTCCTATGCATTTAGAAATCATGCTTTAGGAATTCTGCAACCATTCTGCATCTCTATGTGCATAGCAGATACCATGCTGTAGGATCTCGCCCAGTCACACCTAGTTAAACTATTAATGCATGAAAAAGGACATAAGACAGTCTCACATTTGATCATCCTGTTTTAAATAAACTGGTAATAATCCCTATATTTTGCAACACTTAGAACAACATGCTTTAGGTATAGCAACTTCTAAACAGTTTTTTAACAATTCTGGTAATTATTGTGCATTACCTCCCACGCCTAGGCAAGCCTTAGGTAACCAACTTTTTTTATAAAACTGGAAGACTGTTGCTTTGTGTTTACTGCCTAATGGTTAACAGGTTTTAAAATCAGTAGGCAAACTGATTAGGTCCTTGCTATTGAGTTTATAAATAAAGCGGCATACTTCTGTGCATTGATATTCACTTAGACATCATGTTTTAGGCTCCTGCTTATAATACTGCCATTGTTTGTGTTTTAGACGTGCTACTTATGTGCATTATCTGTGGAGGTAAACTTGAGCCTCTTAATTGTTTCTTCCCTACTTTATCTGTTCAAGTCCTATCTGTTCTTGCATGTCGCCTAGTATTTTCTCCTTTTAAACCTTAAGGGTCTGTCTAGAACTGCCTATTGGTAGAGGTCCTAATTTCCTCCAGGACCATTAAGAAGGGACGGGTAACAACACGCATAGATATCGTTAAACAACACTCATTTTAATAACCGCTAAGGGGTGGGAAATGGTAGATATGGATATGATGACCGATGCGCTAATGCAACGTGTAGCCCCTCTTCTGAGGAGTGATTACCAGGAATTGTACTGATATGATCCTATAGGATAAACAACCTAGGACCCCCTATCCCTTACATATGTGTGTTTAGATCATAACTCTTTCAAAAAATTTATATATGTGCCTAGACTCTAAATCTTTTAAACTTTACCACATATGTGTGCTTAGACTGTGAATCTCTTCAAAACTTTTATTTGTTTAAGCTTATTTGCTACTTGTTTAAATTCACAAAGCTTGTTTGGTCGGGAACCACAATTGTAGGATTTGAGGGGTGCCTAAAACCTTCTCCTTGGAGTAATTTCAAGCCCTTACCCAACTCTGGAATTAGTGTTATTTTGACCCTTCATAGGTGCCCTAACGCACCGTAAAATCGTTAGGTCACCACTCTTCAATTCCTTATCCCTTTCCCAAAAGGAAACGAGTTGTCCCAACAATGTCAAATACCTTGACCGATCCAAAAGGGGAGGAAGGAGGGGGCGATACAACTATCATGGAAGGAACTAAACAATAAATATTAAATACTAATCTATCCCAGGGCGATGAAGCATTGTGTGAACTTGCAACTGTCGCGCCCCCTTTTTCTTCTCCTTTCGGGTCAGTAGGACAACTCGTTACCTTTTGGGAAAAGGGGTATGTAAGGAATTGAAGGGTCTCCACCTAACGAATTAAGGTGCGTTAGGGAACCTACTAAGGGTCATTATAACACAGATTTGAATAACCAGAGATTGGGTAAGGTCTTGAAATTACTTCAAGGGGAAGGTGTTAGGCAACCTTCAAAGTCCACAACTGTGGTTCCCGGCCAAATAAGCTTTGTGAATTTAAAAAAGTAGAAAATAAGCTTAAACAAATAAAGGTTTTGAAAAGATTCGCAGTCTAAGCACACATGTGAAGTAAAGTTTTAGAAGATTTAAAGTCTAAGCACATATATAAGGTTTTGAAAGACTTACAGTCTAAGCACACATGTGTAAGGGATAAGGGAGTCCTAGGTTGTTTATCCTATAGTATCACATCATTACAATGCCCGGTAATCACTCCTCAGAAAGGGGCTACACGTGGCATTAACGCACCGATCATCATATCCATATCTACCCTTTCCCACCCCTTAGCGGTTAATTAAGAGAGTGTTTTTTAACAACCTCTATGTGTGTTGTTACTCATCCCTTCTTAATGGTTCTGGAGGAAATTAGGACCTCTACCTATAGGCAGTTCTAGATAGACCCGTAAGGTTTAAAAGGAGAAAATACTAGGCGACAGGCAAGAACAAATAGGACTTTAGCAAATAAAGGTAGGAAAGAACAATTAAGAGGCTCAGATTTACCTCCACAGATAATGCACGTAAACAGCACGACTCAAACACAAACAAGAGACATTTTTTAGACAGGATCCTAAAGCATGATGTCTAAGTGAATATCAAAACATAGAAGATATGCCATTTTATTTTATAAACCCAGAAGCAGGGGCCCTAATCAGTTTGCCTACTGATTTTAAGCCTGTTAAACATTAAGCAGTAAACACAAAAGAAACAGTTTTCCAGTTTCATAAATGTTGATTACCTAAGGCTTGCCTAGGCGTGGGGGGTAATGCACACTAATTACCAGAATTGTTAAAAACTATTTAGAAGTTGTTATACCTAAAGCATGTTGTTCTAAGTGTTGCAAAATACAAGGATTATTACCAGTTTATTTAAAACAGGATGATCAAATGTGATACTGTCTTATGTCCTTTTTCATGCATCAATAGTTTAACTAGGTGTGACTGGGCGAGATCCTAAAGCATGGTATCTACTATGCACATAGAGATGCAGAATGGTCGCATAATTCCTAAAGCATGATTTCTAAATGCACAGGAAGTTACAACATAATTTCAGGATGTGCAAGGGCAATATTTTTTATGTTGATGCTATTATTTAGCCTAGAAGCAGGATTTCTAACTGATAAATAGGGTCAAATGAGATGCTGGAGTAGTAAACCTAAAATATAGGCATGGTTTCTACCCATTGATATTGATAACATATATAGTTATCCTCCCCTTTTCACTAGTCATCCCCAATATCTGTTTACAAATAATTATTACTGACCAACTAAGTAAATTACATAAATAGATAAAGGAAAAGAAGAAGTTAAACTATAGGGAGCCTGAAAAACAGGCCCAGATTCCAGGAACCTCAAGTTCCCAAATGTTTCACAGCCTTTCTCATATCCGGGTGTGTCAGAGTTCCCTAAGGACCTCAAGGGATCCCGGGCAGTTCTCACACCAAATTTCATAACCATAATTGAGTAAGTGCAGTGTGGAAGGGCCAGCCCCAGTGCATCAGAGTTCAGAGGGATTTCACAGAAATCCCAAGGCAGTCATACACTGGAGGGACATAACCTAAGGACCTAAGAGTAGAGTGAGAATGCTTGACATAGTTTTGAAAAGGTTTTAATAAGAAAGACAGTGTTTGAAAAGACTTAGTTCAAACAATTTTATAAAATAGGAGAATTTTTTAGTAAAAAACCGACAAGAGTAGGACAATTAACAAACAGTAGACTAATCACATCACAAACAGATTCAGCACATTCAAATCACAGTCCTTCATACAGGGTGATGGGAATTGGGGACACATAGAGCACATAGTATACAGGAGCATAGAAGTTCTTGTAGGAGGTTTATAGGGACTAGGGGATAGCTAATGGTATCAACACAGCATGAATTTCAGAATCAACACAGAATCAGACAACTTAGGATACAAATTGCTTTGCAAAGAAAGGTTCATACTAAAAATCAGGTAACCATAACGCAGAGTCACATTGGGAAATACTACAAGGGGGTAACATATTCATAAGCATACTGATACTAAGGGAGAGTGGGACATAACATAATATGCTAGATGAACAATGATGTAGACATGTCAATTACATGTTGAACAACAAAACCATAGATAGAAACATATTAGAACATGATAAACTGAAGCAGTAAAAAAAACATGTTGGTTTTGGGACTTGAATTGAAATCAGAACATACCAGTAAAGAGATAGTAAATACAAAGTGAAGAATAAGAGAGCACAATAATTAGCATTTGGCTTGCACCCGGCTAATTCAGAACAGTAGTGAGTAAGTAACAAAGAAAGAAAGAGAGCAGAAAAGCTTTGAGTATGAGAGGGAATTTTTGAACTAATGTGTCTGTGTCCCCTTGAACCAGTGAAAGTGTGTACATATATATAGTAGTTTGAAACTAGGTAAAATAAGGTAAGAAACACAATTAGGGAGTAAGTAATGGAGCTCAAAATCAATTAGAGAAACAATCAGTCCAACTACTCCCTTAATTAAGGGAGTCATTTCAAACGGTAAAAGACAAGTAAGGAAAGGGATTATGTATGACTGGAGCATAAATAAGGAAATAGTTTCAATCAGTGCAAGTAATTAGGCTAAGTACAGAAAGGTCTAATTAAGGAAACAATCAGTGAAAACCAACTAATAATAGTCAATCACATAATAAGGTAAGAAAATAGTTTGCAGGTTGGAAATCAGTAAAGACATCATCACAGGAAATCAGTAAAAGGTGTTAATCACAGAAGATTAGGAATTCAAATAGGAACAATGCTGATTAAGGGGAGAGTTAACACAAAACTTTATGAACAAACGGAATAAACATATAGTAGGCAAGAAGAAGCAAAAAAAAAATCAGAAACCCTAATGGACACAATGGTACAAATCACGTAGAACCAGGGATTCAACCAGAAAAAAGTAATGGCTAGAGGAATTAGTAGAACAAACATAATATAAGCGGAAGAATCAAGAATCAGAAACCCTAATAAACATAATAGGGTAGAAATAACAAAATACTCAGATTAATTGAAGTAGATTCATGAGAATCGAACATGCAAACAAGTTTGAGAGAACGAACAGTAAAGATAAACTTAGAATCCAAACAAAGTGTCAGAAAATTGGGGTTTTTATCATAACTAGTTAGGGTTAAGGAAAAACTTAACAAAATCAGTCGAAGCACATAAGAATCAGAGGATTAAGCACTTAAAAATCAGAAAGCGTTTTGAAGAAAAGGATTTTCAGAAACCTTAGTTTAGGAAGATGACAAGACACTTCGAAAATCAGGAGATTTCATAGTAAAACCAGTGAAAATAAGTTCAACTTTATCTCAAATCTGTACAAATATGAGAAGTTCAAGAGACGAGATTAAGGTTTTCTAGAAAATAACATAGAGATGAAGACATAGGCTTAGAAACTCATAGGTTTAAAGCAAAATAGGCAGATCTTACTCAAAATCGAGCCATGACGGCTTAAAACAGGCAAGGACGGGCCAAAGGTGTAAGCGGACTGACCCTAGTCCCTCGAGGAACTTAGAGACGAAGGCACCAGCATAGGAGAGGCCATTGAATGTCTGGGGGTGGTGAGAAACCACCATGGAAGCATTAGATGAGTGACGGCAGGGGGAATTAGGGTTAGAGTTAGAGAGAATTTGAGAGAGAAGGGGGTGAGTGATGGCGGAGTGAAAGAGATAAATGAGAGGGAAATGGGGGTAGTCTCTAGGGTTAATTAAGGAAAGAAGGGATCTGGACTGTTGATTAAAAATGATTAACGGTCCAGAATAAAAGGGGAATTGAGTCGGGTGGATTTAAGTGGATTAGGCCTGGGGTTTGGGTTGTTTTAATGGGGCCGGGGTCAGGTTTATTTAGTCTAAAATCGAAATAAATTAGGCCATTTGTTAAATACCCAATCAAATTGATAAAATAATTTATAAAACAGCTAATAATTGTAAAAATGGATTTCTTGCGTAGATAATAATTAAAAAATGCTTATTTATTATTTAAAATACCAATGATTAATTTTGGATAAAAATAGTATAAAATTATATGATTGTGTTATGGTTGCAAAGTTATTGAAGTTATAGCCAAAAGGTGCCAGTTTGGCTAATTTTGAAATAATTTGGTCTTCACAGGACCAAAAAATAATAAATTATATCAAGAAATGCTTTGAAATTATTTGTGATGCAATTCTATAATTATTTATTGGAAATAAATACTGGACAAACTAATAAAAATGTAGGAAAATAATGGAAAAATACCAATTGCTATTAATGCATGATTTTGAAGATATATATGCAATTTAAAATATTTTTGGAAAAAATTGGGTATCAACAATAGCTTCTGCACAGGTTTGTGAATCGAAGCTCTGATACTAAAAATCATGATCTAGTAAAGTAAATACGAATTTCGTAAACTCAATTTGAAATCACAATGTTTTTGGGATAATTTTCTCGAAATTCTATTAATTGAAAAATGGAACTAAAGGATTACAATTGCAGAAAATAGGAAAGGGAGTTAAATTGAAATATTCTATAGTATTGCCATTGAAATGGAACCTGCAAAAATAGAATAACAGGGAATTAGAGAAGAAGATGGGACAAGAAAGATAGAAATTGAGAGAGAATTCAAGAAGGAGGAAAATACCAGATAATTCACTGCCTTCTCTCTCCTGTTTGTTAGCATTTAACCTGGAGCTGTTGCTTGGATTTGAGCTGACTTGGATAAATCTGGGCCCTTGTGACTCATTTATTTTCTTCTATTATTAGTCATATATTCTTGTGTTAGTTACCCTCTTCTAACTAATTATTATTAAGGGTCATGGTCATAATAAGGTGTCGAGTAACTTCACCAGTAAAGCTGAAGAAAATGAACTCACACTAAAATGTTGTACCTAAGATTCAGACTCAGATCTCTTGATTGCTATAGAGTACATATATATCTTAACCATATATCCATTCTCTCGGAGATATCCCTAAAAACAATATGCAACGAGAGCAAAAGTTGATCTCACAATAAGAGGAGTTGGAATCGCAATAAACTTTGTATGGTTTGATTTTGGTAGAAATTACATATATTTTTATAAGAATTTCCAAAAACTTACTTTTGGTTACTTTTGATATTGAAGTAAAAATAAAAGAAGTAATTCCCTTAAGGTAAATATATCTTTTTTCATAGCGAAGAGCGCGAATAAATTCATTGAAATAATAATTTAGAATCATGGAATTAATCAAGAATACCGTAAAAATGAACTAAGATACGTATTGTCTACTATTAGATTTAGGAAGAGATGATTTGAGAAATTTTCTGTGTATTGAATGAATAGTCTCTGTACATCTCGTGTATACATGCAAAAAAAAGGAATCTTCTAATAGCTAACTGTGACAGCTGTGCCAAATGCAATTTGCTGCATTCTAACTAATTATCAGATAAATACAAATATAAATAAATAATTTACATTGAATAACTCTGAAAATATCTTCAGGTGCATTCTAGGAGGTCCAAGAAATAACACTTAGCCCAAGTGTTAATCCCAAATGAATAAAGACCCAACCGGAGCGAAACATCTTCAGCTCAAAATATAATAAGGCCTCAATTATTTGTGACCGCTTGATGAAGCCACGCATCATTGTCTCCTTCATACTGAGAAAATATATGCATAAGAGATAGGGGTTCAAACAAGAGATTGAAACCCTTTTGCTTTCTTCTTCTTAACACCTTCATCGTCTTTAATCTTTGCTCTTTTCTATAAGACACCATTAACATCTGAGGTATTCAAAAATTGAATCCCAACACACCCTCTCAAGTTGGATGAAGGAGAAGAAACCCCCAACTTGTTTAAAATAAGTTGGTGATTGGGTCCAAAAAGGGGTTTCGTGAAGACATCAACAATTTGAGAAATTGAGGATACATAAGAGAGGGAGATGAGTCCAGCTAGGTAATGTTGTCGCACAAAGTGACAGTCAAGGTTGACATGCTTCGTTTGCTTATGAAAAATCGTATTTTGAGCGATATAAAGTGCGTCCTAATTGTTAGAATAAAGAGGTCCAGAAAAACACGAAGGTAAAGATAGATCCTCAATCAAATGAACTAGCCAAGTGAGTTCTGTATCCACGCTGCGCATTGATCTGTATTATTCTTCAACAAATGATAAAATACCCACTGATGGAATGTCGGGAGTCTGGAAAGCGACCCCATTCTGATTCACAAAAAGTGAAGAGATTGAAAGAGGGATCAAATGAAAAAAGTCAAACAAGAATTGGTGAGCAAGTAGCGTAGACAGGGTAAAGCAGCATCAAAATGAGGCCGGCGAGAAGACTGCATGAACTGCTTAGGTATTGCATGGTAAATGACAAATTGGGGTGAGATGAGTGAGATAGTTGAGCTTCCCCAAAAACCTTCTGTATATAGTAGGGTCTTGTAAAGGATCCCCATCATTGATACGCAACAAGGTGGGAGGATCAAATGGCAGCGAAGCAGGTTTCATATCCATGCAACCAAATTCAGAGAAAAGATCCAAGGTGAACTTTCTTTGGATTAAAATAATACTTTGTGTCTGATAATTTCAATCCCTAAGAAATAATGCGTCTAGCCCGTGTCTTTAATCTTAAACTCATGATCAAGAAAGACTTAAGTGAAGCAATCTCTGTCAGATCATTACATGTTGATAGAATGTCGTCCACGTAGACTGTAGTAATAGAAATCTTTTCTACTGACTATTAAAAAATAGTGAATAATCATTGAGATAATGGGAGTAACCTTTGAAATTAACGGTAGCAGTGATCCTGTCATATCACTGTCTCGAAGCTTGCCGCAGCCCATACAATATTTTTTTGAGCTTGCAAACATGTTTATAGGTAGGAGGAATAAAGCCAGCTAGGAATTTCATGTACACTTCCTCCTGTAAATCATTATGGAGTAAAACATTGTTTACATCCAGCTGGGAAATGAAATAATCTTTCTTGACTTCCACAGCTAACAAACATCTTATGGTGGTCATTTTAACAATCGGAGAATATGTCTCATTAAAATCAAGTCTTCCCTGATAACTAGTCGAGCTTTCAATCTTTCAACTGAACTATCTTGTTTATATTTTACACTATAAACCTATTTATTAGGTAGAGCCTTTTTATCTTTGGATAACTCCACTACCTCCCAAGTTTTTTTGGCTTCAAGAGATGCAAATTTCTTGTTCATGGCTTCTTGCCGCCATGGATGAAGTGAGCCTTGGGAATAGTTGGTAGGTTTTGAAATATAGGGTATGGTGTTCAAGAGAGACTGATTTGAGGGTGATTAGGTTTTGAAATATATATATATATATAT
>ML319714.1:0-49489 GCA_005239505.1 Nicotiana paniculata
TTTCCACCAATCCAACAAAAGCAACGAAAATTTAAAACAGACATGAGTGACAAAATCAAAGAGAAAATAATGAAGCAGTTGAGTGCCGACGTGGTCAGAGCTGTCCGATACACCACCTGGGTGGAAAATGTTGTGCCTGTTCCAAAGAAGGATGGAAAAACTAGAGTCTGTGTTGACTACAGGGGCCTGAACAAAGCAAGTCCGAAGGATAGTTTTCCTTTGCCAAACATCCACATTCTTGTAGATAATTGCGCAAAGCATGAGATACAATCGTTCGTGGATTGTTATGTTGGGTACCACCAGATTCTAATGGATGAGGATGACGCAGAAAAGAAAGCTTTCACCACTCCATGGGGTACTTATTGTTACAGGGTCATGCCATTCGGTTTGAAGAATGCAGGGGAAACTTACATGAGGGCCATGACCACCATTTTCCATGACATGATGCACAAATAGATAGAAGTATATGTCGATGATGTCATCATAAGATCAAAGACAAAAGTTGATTACGTGCGCGATTTGAAAAAGTTCTTCGAACGGCTTCGAAGGTACGACCTTAAGCTGAATCCAGCCAAGTGTGCATTTGGGGTTCCATCTGGGAAGCTCCTTGGTTTCATAGTCAGCCAGAGAGGCATGGAATTGGATCCATCTAAGATAAAGTCCATTCGAGATTTTCCACCCCCGAAGAATTAAAAGGAAGTCATGAGTTTTCTTGGGAGGTTGAACTACATCAGTAGGTTCATTTCTCAGCTCACAACCACGTGCAAGCCCATCTTTAAGCTGCTAAAAAAGGATGTTGCTATCAAGTGGACGGACGATTGCCAAAAGTTTTTGATAGGATCAAAGACTATCTGTCAAAACCCCATGTACTGGTCCCACCTGAACCTAGTAGGCCTTTGTTTTTATATCTATCGGTGATGAATAATTCCTTTGGATGTGTTCTGAGGCAACATGATGCAACAGGGAAAAAAGAACAGGCAATCTATTACTTGAGCAAGAAGTTCACCAATTATGAGGTTAAGTACACCCTTTTAGAAAGGACGTGTTGTGCCTTGACTTGGGTTGCTCAGAAGTTGAGGCATTATCTCCTAGCCTACACCACTTACCTCATATCCAGAATGGATCCTTTGAAGTACATCTTTCAAAAGCCGATGCCCACTGGCAGGCTCGCAAAATGGCAGATTCTGCTCACAGAGTTCGACATTGTCTATGTCACTCGCACCGCAATGAAAGCACAAGCTTTGGCAGATCATTTGGCAGAGAATCCAGTTGATGATGATTACAAGCCACTGAGCACATACTTCCCGGACGAAGAGGTCAACTCAATAGAGGAAGTAGTTCCGGACACCACCCATGTATGGAAAATGTATTTTGATGGGGCTGTCAATATGAAAGGACTTGGGATCAGGGCAATCCTCATCTCGCCTATCGGACAACATTACCATGCAACAACCCGACTCCATTTCTTTTGTACCAATAATATGGTGGAATACGAAGCTTGTATCATGAGTCTGAAAATGGCCCTCGATCTGGAGGTGCATGAACTATTGGTTATGGAAGATTCTGATTTGCTTATCTGGCAAGCCCAAGGCAAATTGGAGACTCGAGACATCAAGATTATTCCATACAGACAATGTGTGCAAGACCTGAGCAAAAGATTCAAATCCATCGAGTTCAGGTACATTCTCAGGTTTCACAACGAACTAGCTGACGCCTTGGCTACCTTAGCCTCGATGATCCCTTATCCAGGTAACACTCATATATATCTATTGGAAATCCAAGTTCGGAATCAACACGGTTATTGCAATACTATCGAGGCAGAACCACATGGTGAACCGTGGTATCATGATATAAAATGATTCCTGAAAATAAGAGAATACCCAGAGCATGCCAAGACAGATAAAAAAAAAGAACTATAAGGCGGCTCGCCAGCAGTTTCTTCTTGAATGGGGAAATTTTGTACAAAAGGACCCCAGATTTGAACTTGTTGAGATGCATAGATGCCACAGAAGCTGAGTGGATCATGAGTGAAGTGCATTCAGGGGTATGTGGACCTCACATGAATAGATATGTTTTGGCGAAGAAGATTCTGCGGGCAGGGTATTATTGGCTTACCGTGGAGCGAGATTACTTCAGTTTTGTTCACAAGTGTCACCAATGCCAGATTCATGGTGACCTGATTCACTCGCCACCTTCGGAGTTGCATCCCATGTCCTCTCCTTGTCCCTTCGTTGATTGGGGAATGGATGTTATTGGGCCAATCGAGCCAAAGGCTTCAAATGGGCATAGATTCATTTTGGTTGCAATTAATTACTTCACCAAGTGGGTGGAGGCCGTCACTTTCAAAGCAGTCACCAAAAAAGCAGTGGTAGACTTTGTCCATTCCAACATTATCTGTCGTTTTGGTATCCCAAAGACCATTATCACTGACAATGCAACCAATCTAAATAATAATTTGATGAAGGAGGTATGCGAATAATTCAAGATTATGCATCGCCATTCTACCCCTTACCGGCCAAAAGCCAATGGAACTGTTGAAGCGGAGAACAAGAACATCAATAAGATTCTTAGGAAGATGATCAAAAGTTCCAGACGATGGCATGAAAATTTGCCTTTCGCTCTTTTGGGATACCGCACCACTGCTGGCACATCTGTTGGTGCAACTCCTTATCTGCTGGTATATGGAAAGGAAGCTGTAATACCGGCTGAAATCAAAATTCCCTCTCTTCGAGTCATTGCAGAATCGGAGATTGAATATACATAATGGGTAAAGACCCGATTGGAACAACTAATACTGATTGATGAAAAACGGCTAGCGGCAGTGCGCTTTGGCCAGTTATACCAGCAAAGAATGGCACGCGCTTACAACAAGAAAGTGCGTCCAAGGCACTTCGAGGTGGGCCAACTCGTTCTGAAACGCATTCTTCCACACCAAGTAGAAGCTAAAGGAAAGTTCGCCCCAAACTGGCAAGGGCCCTACATCATCAAGAAAGTGTTACCAAAAGGGGCCTTGCACCTGGTAGATGAAGAAGGAAGGGTACCAGGCATGACCATTAACGAAGATGCAGTCAAAAGATATATGATATATACCCACTGTGGAACTTTCACGCATGATTTTCTCAGGATCGAGATGACGAAGGCCACCATTGCTCGTTTGTTCCAAATAGGTGTCACCCTCTTGTTAACCCTTTTGAGATATATTTGTATTCTTTGTTTTCCGCTTTTTGGAACCTATGTACTTGCAACAAAAAAAAAGAGGAAGAAAAGAAAAGAATTCAAACAACAAATCTTCTGAGTCATTGAACTACGTCCGACCTGATTCTGAAAGGATACGTAGGCAGCCTTACCATGGGTTCGGTCCCATCACAACGAAAAATCCATATTCCCAATATTCCAAAAGTGGGGCAGAAGTTTGTTTCGCATTCTCCTTGTTAAGAAATTCTGATCGATCTTTGAGAATATTTGAAGTCACCAGGCCATAGGCAACCTTCCGCACGTCGTATTGTAAAAAAAAAATGAGAGAGTCTTATATGTGAAAACCCGTATAGGCACTGTAAGGTGACAGTGAGCAGAGAAATGAGAGAGTCTTATTGGTGAAAACCCAGATGGGCACCATAAGGCGACGGTGAGTAGAGAAATGAGAGAGGTCAGTTGGCGAAAACCCGCAAAGGGCGCTACTAGCCGAATGAGGGTCTTCGTACTCCGGCATGAGCACAACCAAGACAGTTTCAAGATGAACCGTTGCGACGGATTTTGAGAATTAGACAACTCAGACAGATCAGGCGTCCATTCCAAAATGCATGTCATGATTCATTGAAGTCGGCACATACTTACAGATAAGTCTCCCTGTTTCTTTCCCTGAAAGGGACGCCTTTTGTTTAAGAACAGTTCTTTTGCACCTTCAAGTATTCTTCTATTTTTACCCATAATTTTCTTTGAGTCCCTTTCGGTCTAACCTTTCGTCAAAAGCGAAGCAAAAAAATGGCTGCAAAACTGGCTACAGTTTTCCCGTAATATCGAGCACAATTTGGGGCATATACGGCGTTGACGAAGGCAAAAATCCGTCTGTGATCTCATTTGACAAGGCGAACAAAATGTCTCAAAGAAACTGAAAAGGTTGCCTAAGCAAGACCTCTTCATGAGAAAAGTTGACAAGCACTGCAGACACAAACTGGTACTAGGTGCAAGACAACTGAGTTTGATTTTTAAAGAAAAAATTCATTGCCTCGGAGACAAAGGTAGCAATACCAAAGACGTCTGGGTGTGAAACAGTTGGGGGCAACATTGGAAAGCCAAGGTCTCAAGAAAATGATACAGATCAGTCGAGCATCTTGGTACCATATTGACAGAATCAGTTATTCAACTGCGAAGAGGCCGTGATAGAGTATCCGAGAACCTCGGTACCATACTGATAGAATCAGTTCTTCAGCTGCGTAGAGGCCATGAAGTCAAACCACAATAGGGCATCAAGACCACAAACTAACCACCACTTTGAAAACTCATAAATTTTTCTTTTTTGAAGCAGGAACAAAGCAGTGCAAAATGGCGGTTCTTAAAGGATGAATGTCACCAAACGTAAGCTCCTTAAAATCTCCATTTTTCTTTTATATTTAGAATGCATCACTACTATTCATACCTCCTAGTGTAGTAGCTTAACTCAGGTAGAACCATTTCGCCTAGGGGGATCCAGCTCATAGTTCCGGGTAGAAGTAATCTTCACGTAGGTCATTTTACGTAGCTTAACCCAGGTAGAACCATTTCGCCTAGGGGGATCCAGCTCATAGTTCCGGGTAGAAGTAATCTTTGCTCAGGGTGTTTTACGTAGCTTAACTCGGGTATAACCATTTCTCCTAGGGGGATCCAGCTCATAGTTCCGGGTAGAAGTAATCTTCACGTAGGTCATTTTACGTAGCTTAACCCAGGTAGAACCATTTCACCTAGGGGGATCCAGCTCATAGTTTCGGGTAGAAGTACTCTTCGCTCAGGTTGTTTTACGTAGCTTAACTCGGGTTGAACCATTTCGCCAAGGGGGATCCAGCTCATAGTTCCGGGTAGAAGTACTCTTTGCTCAGGTCATTTTACGTAGCTTAACCCAGGTAGAACTATTTCACCTAGGGGGATCCAGCTCATAGTTTCGGGTAGAAGTACTCTTCGCTCAGGTTGTTTTACGTAGCTTAACCCAGGTAGAACCATTTCACCTAGGGGGATCCAGCTCGTAGTTCCGGGTAGAAATACTCTTCGCTCAGGTCATTTTACATAGCTTAACCCAGGTAGAACCATTTCGCCTATAGGAATTCAACGCTTTATCAGTAACACAGGGTACCAACCCCTGGTTACTTTTCTTTTCCAGTAATACAGGGTGCCAACCCTAGTTACATTTCTTCCAGTAATACAGGGTGCCAGCCCCTGGTTACATTTCTTCCAGTAATACAGGATGCCAGCCCCTAGTTGCATTTCTTCTAGTAATACAGGGTGCCAGCCCCTGGTTACATTTCCTTCCAGTAATACAGGGTGCCATCCCCTGGTTACATTTCTTCCAGTAATACATGGTGCCAGCCCCTGGTTACATTCCTCTCCAGTAATACAGGGTGCCAACCCCTGGTTACATTTTCTTTCCAGTAGTACAGGGTTCCAACCCCTGGTTACATTTCTTTTCAGTAATACAGGGTGCCAACCCTTGGTTACCTATCCTTTGGGTAATGTAAGGTACGTAATCCCTTGTTACAAATTTGTATCTCTCTTAGTCTGTTTATACTACTGTTTCTGTGTGCCTTTCAATAAATTAGATAGTTTATAATTTTCTCTGATAACTCACAAAATTTTCCTAGTTCAAACTGGGGTAAAAAAAAATTGTTTGTTTTTTTCGTCTTTGATGGCTTTTCAGGCCCCGCCGTAGAGCACGGGTGACGGTTAAAGCTTGCGGTTTCAGTGTCTCATCAGAATAAAGAAGCCTTTCGATCACAAGATGGTTGGAGTTAGCATTGACAATGTGTCAACAACCCAGCTTCTCAAGATTCATCTTCTCAAATTCTGATCCAGAAAGCAAGCAATCGAGATTGAGTCACAATCTTTTCTTCAAAGAGCATCAAGATCCAATCTAAGGTCAACACAAGCGATCAGGTCAAGAATCAAGATTTGACTCCAGAAGACACATAGATAGGAATTTTGTAACTCTTAGTTTGTAGACATATGTAGTTCTCTTCTTCTTTTGATGTAAGCAGCAGATAACAATAACAGTAACAACAACAACAGCATCATCAACAACAGTCTTAAATCTTGGGCCCGGTAGTCCCAGCTACCAAAGTTTCCCAGAACTACACTGACCTGATTCATTTATAGCCAAGGATATGTGAGCAACCTCGGAAGCAAGGTTCGGTCACCTTTTTCAAAATGCTTCATTAAAGTGATGTGTGAGCAAAAATTAGTCATGGATTCACTTTTATTTGCACGAAAACTCTTTATGTTCTCGAGCAAAGAGGGGCACCTGTGAATACCTAATTTTTGCATGCTTTTAGTACTAGTATTTGGATGATTTTTATTGTTTGTGCATTTTTATTTGCATTCCTTTATTAAAAATACCAAAAATATTTTTTACCTTTCATTTGTATATGTTAGTTTTGTATCTTTGAATTATATACACCAAAAAGATTTTTCTTTTACTTGTATGCCTTCTTTAGGACTAAATAAAATGATTAGGGGGTTAATTGGGCTATTGTATTTTTTAATTAAAATTGAGCCAAATTTACCTTGAGCCCAATTCGTCCATACCCAATCCAATTGAGGGTTGGCCAAGCCTTGGTTCAAAACGGCGTTTCATGATGAAACTACGTCGTTTCATCAAGTGAAACCAAGACTCAATCTGAGCCCTTCCTTATTATTGATCCAATGGTCTAGATTTAATTTCACTTGGCATATAAAAAGCTTTTGAGATCAGATTTTTTCCATTACACAAACCCTAGAGCCTCTCTCTTCTCTCCCACTCACCCTCTACCGCCGCCTCTCTCCATGGCGGCACCACCGCCTGCCGCTGTCCAAACACCACCAAAACTTCACCCCCACTCGTCTCAACCTCCTCTCCATGAATTCGAACCCCAAATCCCCATAACCCCTCTCAATCTCCATAGATCTACCTAAATCTGAAACCCTAGCCTTCTCTTCTTTTTGAAATTTATCAAGGTTGAACCACCTTTACCCTACAGTACATACATCAACGGATAGAGTTCTTCAAGACCTACCTATTGATGTCAATTTCACCACAAAAATCCGGCGACTACCCCACTGTTGCCGCCAGCCAGCCACCTCCAGCGGCCACCCCACTACCCGGCCTCCATTGTTACACCATCGCCGCACCAGTTCTATCTATTTCGGCATATTCAACCCAAAGACACTCGTTTCCTTTTGGCACGACGCTGAGTTCAATGAAATTAGCATCTGTCGAAATGAAACGAGCGTTTCAAGGTTGGACAGTAGCCGATTGGAATCCTCAAAGATCATCTCGTTGCTTACTTCGTGGTCGAATGCCCTCGATTGGTATAAAACCGCACTTTTTCTTTTATCTTTCTGATTTTTTGCTTTTGTGTTTAGTATTAGTTTTACAGGTTTAATTTTATTAATGTTACTGCTATGTATGTACAACTGGTTATTAGTCGTAAATTATTTTTGGTTCTTCGACCTAGCCGGTCGACTATTTTGTGTGTGAATGTGAATCTCAGTTGTTCGACCTAGTCGGTCGAGTAGTTCGTTGTTGTCTATTAGTTTGATTTTTTGTTGTTCTTCGACCTAGTCGGTTGATAATTAAGTCTTTATGTTGATTTCATGAAAACCAAAAAGATTAGTTGAATTGTTTATATAGTTAGTCGTATATTTAGTTGTTTTTAATCGTAACAGTTTAGCGATGTTTGTTAAATTCAGTTTCGGGTTTTAGCTTGTGAAATTCAGTTGTTGTTCCATGTTAGTTTGCACAAGTCGAACTCATTCTAATCTAGTTAGTCTGAATACTTAGTTCGATTACATTTTGAGTCTTGTTTCTACTTTGTTAGTTCATGTTTGGTTGAGATTTGAGTGTATAAGTTGAATTTCAGCCATGTATAGATAAAGGGTGAATAATTGAGTTTAAAGTACATGGTTGTTGGGTACTTTACTGTTCAAACATGCTGGAAATGCAACTGCTATGTCTTGTGTCAGTATTTGGTGAAAAATGGACGTTTTTGGTACACAAAAGTTAGTCCTTTTGGACAGATTTTTGGTGGACTAAAATCTGTCCAAAATGACTTATTTTTCCTACTTAAAGAGTTCCTTCTTTCACACTTGAGAACATCTGGAGAATGGTTTGAACACAAAACCCACTACACAAATTGCTAAACTTTTTACACACTAAAAAAAACACAAACTTTGAGAGAAATCAGCAGCTAAAATATCTAATAGTAAACTGAAGTTGTGAGCTTTATGAAGGTGAAAATTCTTTCAAAAGATAAGTCTTTTAGAGTTTGTCCTGGGCTTCTATTCTAAGATTTTTGGGTTGTTCAACTGTTGTTTCCTCGCTGTTCTACTGCTGATTTGCTGTTGTTTCGTTGTCGTTACTGCTGGTTCTGTTTGCCGGTTCAAGTAGCTTTGGTATCAAAGTTTTTCTTGCTGTTTCATTCTTCGAAATCCGGCAACTAGGTATTTCTTTTGAGCTATGCATTGCAGTCTATGATAAAAATGAACAAGAACATGTTGTATTGAAGCTTCATTCCGTTATTGATGTTTATTCAGTTTAATATGCATGAGAAAGTATGACTTTGGTATGTTTAAAATTCAACTTGTGAGCTAATGTTTTTATTTTAAAAGTTTGAATATACGGTCTTACCTCTTTGAGTTACAAAAATACTAAGCATAAAAATTATTTGGTAGATCGCATTATGTCTAAGTGGGTTTAGAAAAGGATGAATTCACTATTTTGGGTGTGTTTACCCACTGTTAGCTGTTCTTTCAATGAGTCCATGAGTCTCCTTTTTGTAAAGTTAAATTAGAAACAATAAAACAATGGTTAGTTGACATTTTGAGATGTTGGGTTTGGTCATTTTTAGTTCTTGTTTAAGCTAGCATGACATGATATAATACTAGTATTTAGCAGAAAGAAAATGGTTTGTTTTTTTTAATTAATAAAAAGAGTTTGAATTTGAGTAAGTAGGCCACATGGATTTATGTATGACTAGTCTTGTTGGGTTGTATTAGTTGGTGGAAATAATGAAGAAAAAAATGGAATTGTTCTTTTTTTTTAATTAATAAAAAGAGTTTGGATTTGAGTAAGTAGGCCACATAGATTTATGCATATTGTTGGGTTGTATTAGTTGGTGGAAATAATGAAGAAAAAATAGATTGTTTTTTTAATTAATAAAACAGTTTGGATTTGAGTAAGTAGGCCACATAGATTTATGCATAACTAGTCTTGTTGGGTTGTATTAGTTGTTGGAAATTATGGATTATTTGGGCAAAGTAAGATCAAATTCGGCAGGCCCATTTTGCGATGTCATGCTGGCAGGCCCATTTCTTTAAGTAGCTTAAGCTAGCCCGTTTCCTTTCTTCTAAAAAATAAATAATGAAAAAAAAAAAGTTGGATCATTTCTTTGTAGATATTTTCAGGCCCACTTCATGATAACCAAAATAAATAGCCCAACTACATTAAAGTCTTAGGAACTTGCCTTATCTATCCATGAGCAAGAGATGGCCTAAGACTTTAATTGTTGATTTCTCAAATCAACTCTAATCACAATCCGATTTGGCTCCATAATTAAAATAATCCAATAACTTAAGTGACTTAATTAATTTAAACGCTAGGCAAATTAGTAGGTGCGCTGTAACTTCACTGAATCGCTTGCGTAGCGTGATGTTTAACATTAAATAAATTAATTCAACGATGTCATTTCATACTCTTAAATTTTTTTTAGTTAATTTTTTAATTTAATTAATAATATGCTAAAATCGCGAATTCGCTTGCGTAACGCGACATTTAATTTTTAATTAATTTTCTTTAAATGTAGTAACCTTTTTTTTCAAAAGTAAAAATATACAAATAATATTCGTCATAACTGCAGATTCGCTTGCATAGCACTGCTATGATTAAATTAATCAATTTTATTTCGATCACTCATTCGCTTGCGTAGCGTGGTCATAACAACGTAATTTATCCAAAATCATTTTCCCTGGCAAATCTAATAGTCAAGAAGTAAAAGCGGATAGGTAAAACATGAAAATCTTATAAATCACAGTTTGTCCGAAATTAATTCAAGCCGAGTTTAAGTCAACTAAGTGACCGTGCTAGAACCACGGGACTCGGGATATGCCTTACACCTTCTCCTCAGTCAATAGAATTCCTTACCCGAATTTTATTTTCGCGGACCAATGAAAAAATAGAGTCAAAGCTTCTTTTGGCTAGGGATTCAAATAAATGGTGACTTGGAACACCGAAAAATCAATTCCAAGTGGCGACTCTGTAAATAAAATAATCCCTACTCAAATTTATCACTTTAATTGGAAAAACTCTTTAACCCACAATCTNAATCACATCATGTTGTTGGTATTCTCCATTGACAACATTGACCAAGAGGTCGCAATGGTAGTCATCATCTGAATCTTCACTGTTTTCCTATTCATCTTCATTTCTACCACTCATTTCATCTTCAGAGAAAAAAGTCATGTAATCAGCAATTCTTGGGGAGTATTTGTTCAAAGGGCATTCCTCAATAGGTACACAAGCTAGGACATAGTTGTGATCTTCTTGGGGAGTATTGGTATCTAGGAAAGGCTTAGACAGAGATGGATCAGTGACAGGGTCCTTGTAGGCTTGGGACTTGCTTGCAGAACCTAGGTTATTGTTCCATTGGATTTGGGCACCTGGGCTTTGAACTGAGGGACTGAGGGTGGCAAATGATTGGTTTTCAAGGGGCTCATTGATACTGATTCATGTGTTCTGTTTCCTCGTGGCTTTTCTTTTTTCTGGCTTGGCTTATTTTTGGGTCTTGGGGTTGGTATGTTGAAGTTTGATGCTGCATGAGTTTTTCCTTTTAAAATTCTCCTAAGTTCTGCACTTTGAAAATCATGTTGAGACTCCTCTGGCACATCATCTTCAGAACTGACCTCACATACCTCTTTCTCCTGATGCTCAAGGAGTTGTGTGTCATCATCTTTGACTGGGAGGTGGACAATGGCAGCATGGGCTATAAAGTCATTCCTATGCTTGGACAATTGTGTGGTAGAACACTCATGCAAAACATGAGGAATCCCTTCCCCAATAGGTGCCCCATCCTGCAATTTAGTTGGGTTCTCCTGACTGATCTCCATACCTCCATTAGCTCCATTAAGAACATTCAAATCAGGGGGAATTTGAGATTGGGTACACTGAGTCTGGGCTCCAGAGTCAGTACCAGAAGGAGGGCCTTCTGGATTTGCAAGAGAGGGAACATAAATGTTACCTGAGTTAGGAGCCTTATTTGCCATAATTGATTGTTTCTTTGGCATGTAAACCTGCTTGCTGCTTTGGGAGGTGCCTTTGAAATGTTTTTTCTTTTGAGTTTGCCATTCATTGGTCTTGGTACTTACTTCAGTGTTGTGATCTTCTGCAGTTCTTTGGTACTTTTCTGCAACTTGAGTGGTGGATTGGCCATTCTTTGTTATTGTTGGTGGGATATCTCGTTTGCCTTTCTGTTGTTATGGGAGCCCATTGTGATCATTGCTATTGTTCTGACTTGAGGATTGGGGTCAGAGTCAGGGTCTGTTTCTTCTTTTTTCCTTTGGGTCTGTTCATCTTTTTGCTTTACCTGGCAGGCTTTGACTGGTGACCTTGGTGTCTGTAGTATGTGCAATAGGGTGGGAGGTCTTCATACTGTACTTCCAACCATTGGCCATCACCATTGACATCCTCATCATAGCCTAGCCACACATGGCTTGGTATCTCCTTAGTTAGATCCACTTGCATTTTTACCTTAGCAACACTCTCTCTATTTTGCTGAAATGAGGCCAAGTCCAGGAAGAGTGCTTTACCAATAGGAGACAACAGATGGGTGAGGATTCCCATATAGTATAGGTTCCATGGTAGTTCAGGAATCACCACCCAAGTAGGGATAGTCGGGGAGTCTTTATTTGGTTTGAACACTGGATTCCATGTCTCTAGCTTCATCATCTGGCCTTGTATGTATATGAATTGTTTAGTCCACACAGTAGCATGATCATATTCATTATCGAGATCAATGTAGACAGTTCTTGCATTGAAGTGGGCTATCTTGACACCTCCTATGATTTCAGTTTGGGCAATAAAATTTTTCCTAATAACCTCAATCCTGGGCATGGTATTAAGAAACTTTCCTACTACAGTAAACTTGCATTTGTCAGCAAACTTGACCATGTAGTCTTCCCTTTTGAAAATAATAGCAGGTTTTCCTTGCTTTGTAGTAATGATGGGTGAGGTGAATTGGATTGGGGCCACTTCAGCTTCATGCCTAGCCCTTAATCTATTGGCAAATGAGTGTTTGACGGTAGGTGGTGGAGGGGGGAGCTTGTACTGTTCTGTGGCTTCACATTGGTGTTGCTTGGGTGAGGACTGTTAGTGTGTATTTTGGATTGATGGTACTGCATTTGTTTGGCCAGTTTATTGTTCAGGTTGGGATGGTGTTGCAATTTTGGTTTGTACTTTGGTGGGCCTTCTTGTGTGTTTTGGTTTACCAAAGTTGGAAGAAACTTTGAGAGGTTGCTGTGAGGATGGTTTGGATGATTGATTAAGCTTATCAGTGATAACTGGTGCGTGTGTGTGGTGTTTTGGGCAACAGAGTGGGGTTGTGAATTGGGATCATTAGATTGGACCTTACCATTTGTTAGAGTCTCACCACCCATACCTCCACCCTTAGATGTGGTAGGTGGTAATTGGATTGCTTGATCAGTAGAAGGGGCAATGTGGCCATTGGCTGGGATCAACAGTTCTGGTGGGGGGAAGAGGATGATGTTCAGTTATTTGGATTGTTCCAGTTGAGACTAAGGGATGGACATGTTCCAGTTGATCATGTGAGGGTGTAGTATGGACAAACTCATGCAATTGAGTTGTAGAGTTGAGCAAGCAATGTCGTCGAACACTAATGGAATTTGGACTGTCTGAATTACCTTTTGGTAATGTTGTGAGAATTGGCACGATGGAAATGGGGTTTGATGATTGAGGCACAATTTCCTGAACAAAAACATATTGGCATTGGTTTTGGGCCAGTTGGAATAGCCCTGCACACTGCCCGGCCAACTGAGGAAACACTGTGTTGGGAGTTTGATCGTGAAGATCAATTGGGTTGTTAGAATAAGGTGAAATTTGGCATACCTGTTCATTATGAGGTGGTGAAGCTGCTTCAATCAAGGTTTGTTCACAATTGACCTCAGAATTGGGTGTTGCATTTCGTCGAACACCTGGAGGACCTTGACAGTCAAGTTCCTTAAATTGCAAAATTGAATCAGTTTGTTGATACTCATGTGAAATTGATTGATCAAACACACTCTCCTTATCAAGACCAGGATTTTGGTACCAAGCATTTCCATTTTGGATGACTAGAAAGTTATCTCCGGCCAAATTGGGATCGCCGGTGATCTGTAGAAGGTTGAGGGGAAAGATTCCGACGGTAGAATGGTCTGAAAATTGATGGGGAGGTTCGCCTTGAGGTGGAGAGTAATCTCTACGGAGTGGAATTTTTAAATTTGACCCAGAATTTCCATGGGAATTTTCAGAAGCTTGGGGGCAATTTTTTGCTACAGTGAACTCTGCACTGCTTTGTAGATCTGCAACGATTGGTGTGGAGTTTTTGGTTGATTCTTTTTGGGGTAGATGCGCAATGAGTAGGGGATCTTTTGGGACCGGTCCGGTGGTTTTTGGCCGCCGGACGGCGGAGAAGTAGCCATTAAGGCTAGACTGCGGTACTTAGCAGCCAGTCACCTGTACGGAGAGCGTTTGGAGAGTTTTTTGGCGGGTGAGGAAATGAGGTGCAGATAAGTCCTGAAGTTAAGTTCAAAAGTTAAAGACATGTAGTCCTGAAGTCCTGAACTTAGAGTTCAAGTTCAAAGTTAAGCACATGTAGTCCTGAAGTTAAGTTCAAAAGTTAAGGACATGTAGTCCTGAAGTTAAGTTCAAAAGTTAAGGACATGTAGTCCTGAAGTCTTGAACTTAGAGTTCCAAGTTCAAAAATTAAGGACATGTAGTCCTGAAGTTAAGTTCAAAAGTTAAGGACATGAGCAGAAGGGTATTTTCGTCCGGACAGTTAAATTTTATTAAAGCAGTGGCTAAAGACTAAAGACATTTTAAACAGTGGCTTAAAAGTAAACACATGTGTTATTAGTGGCTAACTGTGCACTTCCCTCCAAAATTAATAGCCCATATTTTTTCCCACTAACACGAAATGGTCCTTCGGCCCAAACATATTACATCTAAGGGAAAATTTCACATTAGAACAACTGGGATTCATGCTTTTCAATTTTATAGCTCATATTTCAATTTACAATCAACTAGCCCAAAAGTAATAGGCTAAAACTCAACATCAATCTCCAATAGGTTCTCATAATTACTATTTAATTTTTAAAAAGTATTCCTCAAGCATTTAAGTTAATATTCGAATCAATAATTGTGACTCAAATATTAGTTCAACAAACAAAATCCATTTGGGTGGTGAAAATTAGATTTTTAACAAGCTTAAACATGTGGGTTTAAGTTTTGAATTTGATTTTGAGAGAAATTTGGAGTGTGTGTTATTTAGACTTGTTAGAAATAGTATAAGGAGGTTGTATATAAAATTTGAAGTCATTTCATGGAGATTTGGACTGGTTTTGAATAAGACTGCAACTGTAAATCATGGAAGAAGTTCGTCTACGGACGCTTGTATAAATGTGTATAATAGTGTATAATATTTGTTTATACACTCATATACACTATTATACAAGATTATACATACTTATACAAAAAACTGACTTCGTCTTCTTCCTTGCGTCTTCTCTGAAATTTAATTCAAATCTTGCTCAAATCTACTCCAAATCACTTCAAATTTAAAATTTGAACTTCTTTTGATATTTTCAATCATTTGGAATAACACCCAATCCAAAAAAAATAAAAAAATAAAAAAAAAACATTTTCGAAAGCAAAGCTTTGAATGGTCTTCAATGGTGGACTTCTACTCTTCAATTTTCTTACATTGCAACCAGGTGACACAAGAGGAGAAGTAGAAAATATATAGCCCCTTGAAGCATATGTCGAGGATGTGAGAATAAGAGAGCGAAAGCAATGTTGTAAGAACACAAATTTAATTCTATAGCTTTTAGAAGCAATGGTTGTAAAAACACATATTTTGAATTTGCTAGTGCTTTCAAAATATGTACAATATGGGCTAGGATGGGTAAACCTTAAAAATATGGGCCATTTTTTGTTATGGTGTGAAGTCATGTGTATTTTCTTGTAATTCTTTACATCTAATAGCCCGAAATATCTATTTCATATATTTTTGTAAGTGACAGTCTATTTTGTATATATATTGTATAGTGACGGTCTATTTTATATATTTTTTGTATATCTTTTGTATAGTGACAGGCTATGTAGTACATATTTTGTATAGTGAAGTCTATTTTGTATATATTGTGTATAGTGACAGTCTATTTAGTATATATTTTATATATTAAAAGTATATTTTGTATAGTGACAGTCTATTGTACATAAATTGTATAGTGGCAGACTATTTAGTATATTTATGTATAGTGACAGTCTATTTTGTATATATTTTTTATAGTGACAGTCTATTATATATAAATTGTATAGTGATAGTCTATTTTAGTATATTTTTGTATAGTGACAATCTATTTAGTATATACATTACATAAAATTTGTATATAGAGTGTATTGTGCATCTTGCAATGTATCCATAAATATATCACTCATGTATCCCGAGCACTTTTATGTATCTAAAGTGTATAGACTGTTCTACGATGTATAAATTTGTATATATAAAGTGTATCGTGCATTTTACTACGTAGTGATGTGGGAATATATATATATATATATATATATATATATATATATATATATACATGAAAGATTTTTTTGAATTTAATATTGTGTTAAAAATTACAAAGATGATAGTTATTGACAACTTATATCTATTATATAGTATTTATTTGAATTTACATTTACATTCTTTGTACATAAAGGGGTGTTTGATTTAAAGAGTGAAGAAGGTATTATTGTGTATAAATAAATAAATAAACCCATGAAACGAAAATCATAACAATACGGATATATTATTTTGAAGATGATCGTCTGCTTTCATTTAGCCAATTAAGAGCCAACAACAACAAAAGTTAAAAACATAATCTTTTAAAAGTGAAAAGAAGTTAGGTACCTATAATGGCATGAAAATGTATTGTTTTTAAAGATTAAGTACCATAAGCGGTATATTAACCATAAGAAAATTGATTTTGCATATCATTGGTGGATGATTGGAACGGCTTGATGGCAACAAAATCTACCGCATTTGAGCAAATTTGGCTAGCCATTATAATTTGTTTGGGCTACTAATTATATGAATTAATTCATGGCTAACGAATGATAATAGTTTCCACTAGCCGGCTGCAGAGAAAATTTGCTCTTTTGATTTTTGGACTAAAACTCGGATAAATTTCAAAAATAGTCATGTTACGGACTTGTAATTGAAAAAAGACACAAATTCCGAAGTTATTGAAAAATAGCCAATTAAAAAGTGTCATGGATTTTAACCAACATGGAAATATTCTAAATATTTTACTTGTTTAAGTTCGAAATCCATGACATTATCATTTGATATTTTCGCATTGGAAGTGGCTAAACACTGGTTAATTCTTCAAAAAACAATCAAAAAGGTGGTTAGTCTGTACAATCTTTACCTAAAAACTGATGACAGAAGCAAGCCCATATTTCAGAAGAAATGCCCCCCCCCCACCCCCACACCCAACAAACCATCACCTGCCCCCAACCCCCAATCATTTTTGCAGTTTTTTTTTCTTGAAACATATTGTTATTGAAAGTGGATAAGATTTAAAATTAATGAACTCAAAGTGATGGCCATTTGTTATGCACTTCATATTAGTATGAAATTATCTCTCTTATCCTAGTCCATTTTATGAAGATTGACACCTTAAAATTTTAGATTTTATGATTCTTAAAATAATCCGGTTATATAAAGATTGACGTGTTATAAAACTTTTACTTTAATATTCTATTTATAACCTTAACAGTTTGTTTGGATGGTTGTTACATATTGTATTGCATCGTATTATTACTTTAAATATAATATTTGTTTTGGTTGTTACTTAAATTTTATTGTATTGTATTGTTAAATTTGTCGTTTCGTAACGACGAAATGTGTTACTTTATGCAACAACCGATTTGGTATGGTGCATTGCTATCTTGACTTTTTCTTTCATCTCACCCTTCATTATTATTAGATTATTTTATTTTATCATTTATATATTGCAAGTTTATTCTTCATATTGGTCCCGGTGGTGTGTGATATCATGAAACAACATCAAACAATACAATCTATCCAAACATTGTATTCATCAAACGATACAGTACGATACAATACATTATTAAACAATGTATAACAACCATCCAAACAAGCTGTAAATGACACATTTTTAATATTATCTATATTTAGTCACATGTATCAGAAGTATTTCATTCTTTCTTAAATTTTGTGTTTAGTCAAATACCATCATAGGGACATAACATAGATCCACTAATGATTGTTGATCAATTGAGGGTTATCTCAAAGGTCTGTATTAAAATACACAAAGAAAATGCACTTCACTTTTTGTAATGGCTAGTTCCAAACTCAGATAAAAGAACAGAGTTGTGATACCTTGATAGCTAAAGAATGAAAAAAAATATGAACTTATTTAACTTAAGAATTGCTGCCTGTAAACCTGTGTAGGTTTTGTTCTATTTTTCCTTTGTCAATGTAGAAAGCATTCATTACCATATTCATTTTGCTCTGTCATAAGTCATAACTCAACTATCATCCAACATCTGCCAAACACAGTAATACAGATTTCAGTGTTGACAACAGATGAGTAGGAAATACAATGGAAATAGGCTGACTTCCTACTTCTGCTCCTACCTAGGGAGGCTGTGCAAGAATCTCCTTATTTACGTTAGCACTATCGTCGCCTTCACAGTTTTCTTCTCC
Organism: Nicotiana paniculata; assembly: GCA_005239505.1. Taxonomy (NCBI): domain Eukaryota; kingdom Viridiplantae; phylum Streptophyta; class Magnoliopsida; order Solanales; family Solanaceae; genus Nicotiana; species Nicotiana paniculata. Next base: position 18,210 of record ML319714.1, read on the forward strand.
AGTTTGTACACCGTCGTTTCCATTTTCTATTTGTTGCTCTTTCTGCTTACCCTTCTCATTTTCAGCAGGTTGATCTGTCTGCTTAGCCCTTTTGCTCGATTCTGTAGACGACGATGATTCTGAGTTCCTTTTAGACTTGCTGTCACTGTCCTCTGTGAAAAAGGGAAAAGAGGGAGAAAAGAAATGATAGCAATGAATTCACCAACACTGAAATATGCCTGTAGAAGGGTTATTTACGGGTATCATAGTGCCTCAATTTGAACTAGCTAACTCAGACAACATAACTGACACTAGGGATCGCAAACAGGCAAGGCCGGGACGGATATAGAAAGGTTGAAAACGAGTAATGCAAAAAACGGATAAATTAGCTGACCCGACTCATATTTAATAAGGATAGAGAATGGGTTAACCGGCGGATAATATGGATATTTATATTATCCATGGCTTCTTGAATATGATCACTTTCGGGAGAATTCCTAGTCTCCCAAACTTGAGAAACCCCCAATTTGAGTCTTTTCAAATGTAAAAGTTAAATCCATTAGTTATCCATTTTCTAAATGGCTAATACGATTCTTATTCATATCTGACCCGTTTTTAAAAAGTTCATTATCTAACCCAATTTTAGTAGATAATATGGACGGGGTAACTGTTTTTTTATCCATTTTGCCATCACTAACTGACACTGAGAAAGTTTGTATTACACAACTATAACCACAACGACAACAATAACCCAGTGTGATCCCACTAGTGGGTCTGGGGAGGATAATGTATACGTAGACCTTACCCCTACCCCTAGGGTAGAGAGGCTGTTTCCGATAGACCCTCAGCATCCCTCCCTTGCTCTTGGAGTAACTCGAACTCACAACCTCTTGGTTGGAAGTGTAGGGTGCTCACCTCTAGAGCAACCCACTCTTGTCAACTATATTACACAACTATAACCACGCAACGCAATATGATGATCTTCTTACCCTTCCCATTTTCAGTAGGTCGTTCTTTCTGCTTAGTCTTTTTGCTAGAATCTGCAGCCGTTGATGATCCGGACTTTCTTTTAGACTTGCTTTGTCTCAACTCTGTGAAGAGGAAAGAAGTAGAAAAGAAAAAGAAAAAGGAAATGATAGCAGTGAGTTCACCAACATTGAAATATCGCTAGAGATGGACTAGTTAAGGGTATCAATCATAGTGCCTCAATTTGAACTAGATAACTCAAACATAATTGACACTGACAAAGTTTGGATTATATAACTACAACCATGTAAAGCAATATTGTGCTTGTTATCATATTCATTATCAGATAAATCATATATCACAGTAGACTTCATATTGGCCTAGGATTTTTACTTTACATCAAAGATTAAACGAAAAATGACGAGTAATGATATTTATTTATATAACGAGTCTGAAGCTTGTCACGAGGAAATTTCAAATCAGAGAAAATTTGAAATCCAAAATGATCCATATAAGGTGGGACTACTAACCATTCTGTTTACCTTGAAGTATAGCATTATATAGACGTAATATTAAACCCCCGCCCTTCTCAACCACCGGAAAGATAGCTTGGAAATTCCAAGTACATCATTAAAATGATGCATTAATTTGGAGACATTCTGAATTATATTCTAGAGAAGAGAGACAAAGATACTAGTTTAAATTTTTCCAAAATTACGATGGAAAAACTATCACTTTCAGAGTGCTTGGTAGAAATAAGCATGGGGTAGAGAGGGATAATGTACTTTGTAACTCTCCAATTTTTCAACCCCAGTACAATCTTATCCAGAAACCTACTTGGATAAATGCTTTTCCAACTTTCTGATCTTATATTAACACATACAAACTATATTGCTCGGACTCTCCGAAAATGTCGGTGGGTGTGTCTCAGATCCTTCAAAAATAGTGCATTTTTGGAGGATCCGACACGGGTGCACCGCCATTTTGGAGGGTCCGCACAACATAGCATACAGATATAAAATACCAACGGTTGTTTAGAATCGACTAGCAAGAAGTGTATTTCTAAGAAAATCTTTTCCAGCTCGCTTCTTTGTTTGGAATGCGAGAGGTAAAGGTTTTCAGAGACACATACATGAGCATAAATCTCCAAGGTAATGCAAAGAAATTCTAATCAATTTGAACTAGTACATGTGAACAAAGTTTCTTTCTTTTGTTTTCTTAACATTCAAGAGTTACAGCCACATAGCATCCCATCTTATTAAGAGAGATCTCGCCACTTCCCTCCAACTTAGTGAGACTACAACACTGCTTTGCTTTTAGCAAAACAGAGGATGAGCAAATTTCTGCCGAGCTGCATAAACATTTTTATTTTCTAAAGCATGTCGGCATACAATAGAATACCCGATTATGCAAATAACATGTCATTTCTTGTTAAGTTTTAAACTTAATGACAACATCTACAGGTCAAAAGGAAATCAAACCATCTTCACATATGTAACCACTAAGCCCACCTCTCATAAAATTGAATTAGTAAAAACAGATTGTAGTTTAACCAGAGAGATACTACTAACATTTCGAAAAATAGAAGCGAGCAGATATGATGGAAGCAATACTATTAACTGAATGCAATTCTCCATGTCAATTGAGATGCCCACTCTGTCCCAAATTAGCACAATCTCATTTTCTTTCTAAGCTACACACCAGGACTTTATTGCAGTTCACTATACTGAATCAGCTGCTTTATTTTTGGACACAAGCATTATATAGAAGATTAATCGCCACAAAAAATTTCTCCAGTGCATCCTACGTAATGAGCTTTATAAACCGTCATTTATCGGTGAATCTGTTAGGTGATTTTGGCTTCTAGGACTTTCTCAAATAACTACTCCTGCTCTCTTTCATATGAGTTCTTCATTTTGGAAACTCAATGTACCTAATTTTCTTCTTTCTTTTATGCATGCATAACTATTATGCTTCTACCTATACCCTTCTATGCAGAAATACCCTTCCCTAGAGGCAGACAAAAGAAACAAAATATGATGAATTTCTATTTTAAACATACCAGGGGAAGTGCTCAACGTTGCTACAGAGAGTAGTGAATCCTCGTCATCATTCTTGTCAACCAGATGATGACTCACAGGTGAAGCTCTACCACCCTGTCGACCACCTCGAGCGCGACCAGCACCGCCACGTCTACGGAGAGTCAGAGCGGGCCCATCTTCATACTCGGCAGGGGGTGCATAATCTGGATCGAAAGATAATCTGCGACCCTGGGATGCAGCAAGTAAAGCCTCGACCGATACAGCGCTCACAGTCCGAGCCCACCCTCTAACTCTTTCATCAACAGCTTCCTGCTGCATCTCCAAGCCCATGCGATAAAGATAATGCAATGCTCTTCCCTGAAAACATAAAAGAGATAATAATAGAGGAAAGTTAATGACTTCTAAATAAAAACTAAAAAAAACAATGCCATGATTAATTAAAGAAAGTCGCTTTTTACAATAAAACTAAAAACTGATGTGTGATTGATTAAAGCAAGTAACTTTGCATTTACCAATGCCTCGTGCTGGCCTGCATATGACTGATAACCTCTGTCAGCACGTCGCACGGGATTCCCAACCAGCGTGCGCGTGATTCTCCTATACCAAATCATGTAAGGATCATCATTGGGGATGGTAGCATGCGCAGGAACGTCTTGAACAACACGATCAGCTCTCTGCCCCCACAAAGCAGACTGTTCAGCAATGAACTGCTGAAAAACAAGATCAGCCTTGTAACGTTTATCCCTCAAAAAATGTGCGTCTTCCCACTGACTATTATCTGGAACACCCTGCGCAAGCCCAAACTGCCGTAACACGCGTTTTGGCACGTGATCCTCCACTATATTTTGACAAATAAGTGGCACAGATGCCATCCATACATGTCGCCCACGGGAGCACCGCTCTGGTAAATCAGCTATGATTCCCTCATCGTAAGGTTGCCAGATGAACTACTAAATCAAAATAGTTTGTTTAAGTTATTGGTGGAAAATCATAATGATGTGCAATGAAACATAGTATAAATGCAACTACTAATCCTACCTGATCAGGTGTCATAGTATCAAACTGGTCCCTATACAACGGCAGGAAGTGGCCTGCAACGATATCACGGTCCACACCTCTACCCCACTTCTTTGCATGAGGAGGAGGTGAAGGTGGCTCGGGAGGAGGGACTTCATCAGGGTTCAAGGGGGGCCGGGGACGAGGAATCGGCTGTATAGATAACAATCTCTCCCAAGCCCATACCTACAAAAGAAAGAACAATATAACGATCGCCTTACAATTAAGTAATAGAAAGATTTTCTAATTAAACTAACAAAATAATTGAAACTTTTCCTAATTATCATGCAGTTGGAAAACAATAATACAAACGGAACTAAATGTTCACATACTAATTATTAAATGAAACTATAAAACAACTAACTTAAATGAAACCAAATGATAACAATCACGTGTCAATCTATTTTGCTAATTTGTTAATAAGTAAGCAAGTCCAAAAAGAAGATAATAAGAGTTACCTGCAAAAGAGACAAGAAGCCACCAATGTCTGATTTTTGCTCCATGGACGATCGGCACAAACACCTATACAAGTAAGATAGTGCAGCAGATCCCCAGCTATAGTGTACAGTCTTGCCAAGATCCTCGAGCAAGGGCAAAAACTCCAAATTAACTCTGTTCCCTGAAGTGTCAGGGAAGATGAGGCCACCAATCATCCATAAAATGTAAAGCCGGCATCGCTTATGGACCTCCTCATCGGGATCATCATCGGTAAGGTCTGCTAACTGGGTAACATGTGCATCAATGGCAGATATCTTCAATCTGCAACCCTTCAACGCTGCTACAGGGGGGCGAAAACCAGTCAGACACTCCATCTCATCCTGCCACATATAACATGACTGCTCCTCTACAGCGTGCACAGGTTGTCCATCTACGGGGAGCCCGTACATAATCTCAATGTCTTGTAGTGTGATGGTTGCCTCACCACTTCGAAAGTGGAACGTGTGTGTCTCCGGGCGCCAACGCTCCAAAAGCGCTGTGATCAATGGCCAATCAAGTTGTATCCTACCGACGGCATACACTCCCCAGAATGCTGATCCGTATAAGCATTGGATGATACGATCGCACTGGGGATGATCTCGCATATGACGCCAAAAGTTTCCGTCCACACGGCGTGGATGGACGAGATCAGTATCCCCAATATCTCCTTCCCAAACAAAATGCGACCTATGCATAGACTGCAGCTTGAGCACACTATACTCTAAGGGACCGGGATGAACACGTGAAGGCTCCATCCAAAAATGTACCTACACAATCAAGAGATTCTAATCTTTAAACCAATGCATAAAACAAATAAATCAAATGAAACTAAATGTTAACATACTAATTATTATATTGCATTTGCTATCTATTACTAACATAAATACGAACTATCATAACAAATGAAAAAGAAATGCTTTAATTACTTTAAAAATAAACTTGTGACATTAACAAAAAATCACAAATTACATATTATCTAATTAAAGTAACATAGATTCAAAATAAATTCTATGGACCTAATTAAATATTATATATTACAATAATCAGATTGATTGTTTCAATAAATCTTCGGAACTTCAATTGATTGATAACATTGAAAAATCAAGTTTGTAAGAAATGAAAATAAATGTTTCTTTTCATAAATTCGAAACATCATTCTTTCACTAAGCTAAATACTAAAATTATAACAAATTCAGTTAGTGATTCAGAAATTCACTTTCTGACTCATATTCCAAACTAACATCATATTTAAAATTGATAAATGGACCTTGGGCCTAACTCAACCCCAAAAGCTAGTTTATGAGGTGAGGATTGCCCAAGACTATATAAGGAGACCAAGGATCTCAAATACTCAGAAAATACTTTAGTCTGCCCAGATATTTAGTTTGAAAGTGTTGAAAGAGATGTTGCTTCAACTTAGTAATATCATCCTGATCATTGCCAGTAATAACAATATCGTCAATATAGACCACCAGATAAATACAGAGACTTGAAGGAGAATGTCGATAAAACACCGAGTGATCGGCTTCACTACGAGTCATGCCAAACTCCTGGATAACTATGCTGAACTTACCAAACCAAGCTCGGAGAGACTGCTTTAAACCATAAAGTGACTGGCGCAAGCGACATACAAGGTCATGAGACTCTCCGTGAGCAACAAACCCAGGTGGTTGCTCCATATGAATTTCATCCTCAAGGTCGCCGTGTAGAAGCGGACTGATGCTATCTTAGCCACGGGAGAGAAGGTATCATTGTAATCGAGCCCAATATCTGAGTATATCCCTTGGCAACAAGACGGGCCTTAAGTCGATCAACCTTGCCTTGACTGCATAAACCCAAAAACAACCAACAGTAGATTTACCTGAAGGAAGTGGAACAAGTTCCCAAGTACCACTCATATGTAAAGCAGATATCTCGTTAATCATAGCATGTCGCCATCCTGGATGAGGAAATGCTTCACCTGTAGACTCAGGGATGGAAACAACGGGCAAAGAAGATATAAAAGCATAATGGGATGATGACAAACGATGATAACTTAAACCGACATAATGGGGATTAGCATTAAGTGTGTTTCGTATACCTTTCTAGAGGGCAATCGGTGTACTAGGAGACAAGTCCTTAGTAGGAGCAGGGTCAGGTGCAGGACGTGAATCGGCTGGACCTGATGCTGGGCGCGGACAACGATGATAAGAATGATGTTCCTGTGGCTGGGAATCTAGGAGGAGCAACACTAGAGTCATTAACGGTTGGTATAGGTAAGACTTCTGTGGTTGAAGGTCGAGGAGGAGCTACAGTAAACTCCTCAAAGGTCGGTATAGGTAAGACCTCGGATATATCAAGGTGGTCAGAAGAGGTAAAGGAAGATGTAGACTCAAAAAATGTGACGTCACATAAGGTACTTACGAAGATCAGGTGAATAACAACAATATCCCTTCTGAACACGAGAATAACCAAGGAAGATACATTTGAGAGCACGGATAGCCAACTTATCTCTCCCACGGACTAAATTATGAACGAAATATGTACTCCCAAAAACACGAGGGGGAAGAGAGTATAAGGGTGAACGGGGAAACAATACTGAATATGGAATCTGATTCCGAATGAGAGATGAAGGCATCCAATTAATCAAATAACAAGTTGTGAGAACTGCAACGCTCCAAAAACGCAGCAGAACACGAGATTCAGTAAGAAGTGTGCGAGCAATCTCAATGAGGTGCCTATTCTTTCTCTCTCCAATCCCATTTTGCTGAGGGGTATAAGGAGAAAATGTCTGATGAATAATTCCTTGAGAAGTCATAAACTATTAAAACTGAGAGGATAAATATTCTAAGGCATTATCACTGCGAAAAGTGCGAATAAAAACACTAAATTGATTTTTGACTTCAGCACAAAAATTCTGGAATATAGAAAATAACTCAGAACGATCTTTCATTAAGAAAAGCCAAGTACTTCTTGAATAATCATCAATGAAACTAACAAAATAGCGAAATCCCAAGGCTGAACTGACTCTACTAGGACCCCATATATCATAATGAACTAAAGAGAAAATAGACTCTAAATGACTCTCAACACTACGCAGAAAGGAGGCTCGGTATGTTTTCCAAGCTGACATGACTCACAATCTAATGTAGACAAACTAGGCACTATCTTCTGAAGCTTGGATAAATTCGGATGTCCTAAACGTCTGTGAATTAGGTCTGGAGAATCTGTAACTAGACATGTTGTGGAGGGATTGAGTGAGTTAAGGCAGTAAAGACCTTATGATTCACGCCATGTGCCAATCGTCTGTCTCGTACTTCGGTCCTGCATAATAAAAGATTCATCAACAAAATATATACCACAATGGAGGGCACGAGTCAAACGACTAAGAGATGCAAGACTAGCAGGACAGCCAGGGACATAAAGAACGGAATCTAGAGTGACAGAAGATAGGGGATTAGCTTGTCCAACTCTTTTTGCTTTAGTTTGAAACTCATTTGCTAAAGTAACAGTGGAAAGAGACTGTGAATACACAATATTCGACAAAAGTAATTTATTACCAGAGATATGATCAAAAGCGCCTGAGTCCATGACCCCTGGTCCAAGAGACTAGACTGGAAACACAAGCAAAAGAATTACCAGCAACGGAAGTATCAGTCTGAGCAACCGAGGCTACTTGTGGAGATGTTTGCTTACTTGCTTGATATTGAAGGAACCCATTATATTGCCCAAGACTATATAAAGAGACCAAGGGCCTCAAATCCCTCCGATGTGGGACAACTCAACAAAAACTAATATCACGCTTCCAATTACTTTCTAAGTGGTAAAATTAGCATATTAACATTGCGTATTATGGTTCTATTTAAGTAAAACATTTTAATATTGCTGAATATTCTTTATTTAACATTTTAAATTTGAATATTATTCTTATTTACTCTTTATTTACCCCATTACTATTTTCTGTCTAACAAAGTTGGATAGATCCTTCTCAAAAGAACTAAAAAAAAATTGGATAGTTATTAGGATTTTGCTTACTAATTACTGGACAAGTATATTTGGAGAGATATTTACTTGCTATCAGGGCTTCTTTTACCTTCTTTAGCCGAGGGTCTATCGGAAACAGTCTCTCTACTCTTTCAGGGTAAGGGTAAGGCTGCAAATATCCTACCCTCCCCAGACCCCACTTGTGAGATTATACTGGGTTGTTGTTGTTGTTGTTCGTATATTTGGAGAGATAAAAAGCTTTTTTGCTTTAGAAAAAACTAGTATGAATAAATGGTGATTGTTTTACATCCAAGGATCTGACCTAGTGATCACTAAAGTGGGAGGACCATGAGGTTCTTAGGTTCAAATCTCCACAGAGGCAAAAATTGCTAGGCAGTTTCTTCTTATCTGTCTAAGTAATGATATGTAGAATTACTCGGTACCTGTATTGATGGTAGGTAGCGGGTATCCGATAGAACAGTCGAACGGGTAATTGGTTTAGGAGAAAACTAAATTTGATTAAGGTTTCCTATAGTTACTACTAAAATATGAACTCAATGGACACCCAAGGGAATGACCTAATGGTCAATAAAGTGGATTGAGCATTATATTTTTAAGTTCAAATTTCAATGGAAGCAAAAACACTATGGTAATTTCTTCTCATTTGTCCATGCCATGGTGGACAGAGTTATACCCGATAAATTGTTATAAAAATAATGAATCTAATCTATAACTAACATAACAACTAACTAACTAAAAACACACGCTAAAATTGCAAATTAATAGCATTAAAAATTCGAAAATAATGACAAAAAATATAAATCATGTTTCTAGGATACTATACTATCAAATATATAAATAAATAACATTATTTCATTAAAAAAATGAAGTACCTCTTTTGAAGAATAATTTCAAATTTGACAAAGTTTCCAGAACTTCAATTTCACTAACTTTCAACCAAAAATCTTGATTTACACCTCCACTACACTGCGGATATTAGTTGCTTTGTTAAGAAGTTGAAGATATGGGGTTTTGGGAGGCTCGTTTCGCCGGTAAAGCTAGTGCTTTGTGGGTGGGGGGGGGTGAGGGGGAGGACGTCGAGCTCTGAACCCGGAGAGAATTTTAATTTTTTGAGTATGTCGCCTGAATAAACAGCGACCTATTGTTAACTAATTTTCCAGCAAATTTTTTTGGGATTTTAGGTTTCTTTATCCCGACCATGGGAGAGGGTGGTGAGTGCTGACGGGCGACTACATTATTAATTCAATCCTTAGTGAAATGTGTTCTTTTTTTTTAGTCTTTAAAAATAATTTTAATATTAGATAAAGTTATAATTTAATTATTCTTCTAATATATAATATTTTAAAATTAAATAAAATTATGATTATTAAATCTTTTCTTGTTTGAACTAGTAGAAACTCATAATATTTAGAACTAGTTTCAAGAAGGAATCAATTTCTTGCAATTCCAAATTCTCGGCTTTTCTTCACATTTTTCAGCATTTTATAATTCTTATGTCCAAATGCCCATTAAATATTTTCTTTTTCTGAAATAGAAAAGTATTTTTCCCATAAAAACGAGTATTCTCTTTTTATGATGTGAAAAATTATTTTTTTTTATTTCAACAAATTGTGTATTTTCTTTTCATGATGTAGAAAAAGTATATTCATTCATTCAACAAAATGAGTAATTTCTTTTCACGTTGTAGAAAGATATTTTCTTTTTCAATATCGAGTTCAAATTTCAACGTTGTTCTTGTGAAAAGTAAAGTAGCACATTAATTTCTTTGGGTTTGTATAAATTTTGAAAAGAATAACTAAAATTTTTAAGAAAATGGAGCTGGGGGGGGGGGGGGGGGNTTGGGAGAGTAGCATAAAAATTTATTTTCCTAAAAGTATTTTATACTCTCCAATCAAATACGAGAAAATATTTTTCGAAAAATACTTTTCACTCACCAACTAAATAATAGAAAATAAGTGATAAAATCATTCATTTCCAAGAAAATATTTTCCTTCATACCAAACACAACCTATAACTTGGATGAGCCATCTTCAAACTGTATTTTACTAGCTTGCTTTAGTATATTTTTTAATGTCTTTTCTCATTTTCAGGGCACTTTAATTTTGCGTTCATTTGAAATTTATGGATTATTAGCTATTTGCTATTTATGTGAAGTTCTATCTACTATTTATATCTTCAATGACTATGTGTACTACTGAAACTGAAAAGAAAGCATGCTAATTTTATTTATTTAAAAAGGGGCATATGAATTATTAATTGATTATTGAGGGTTTATATGAGGTGTCTTTTCTTAATTGAGTTAGTTATATGTACAATGTCAATATTAATGATTATTGTCAGGAGCTTATACTTTTATTTCATAACTCAAATACTCATTGAGATAGGATACATGCGCGATGCGCGCACCCTGAACGATTTTTTTATATATTGAATGTAAAATTCTTATTGGGTAAAATTTATAATTCAATAATTTAAACTTGGGATGAGCTAATATTAAGACTTGAGTCAACAAAAAAAATTCTCTTTAACGTTAAGAACAATAATAATTAACCAAAAAAGTCTTTGACTTAACTAATTTAGAAAAATCCAAGTCATTCTTTTCGAAATTTATATAAAATAGATTATAATATAGTAGTAAGAGTCAAACTATTAAAAATGCAAACGTTAAAAACAATAAGAATGAAACATTTAGAAGACAAAATATATTCTAAGTTAGTTGCCATTAACTAATTTTTTTTTCCTGGTATTCATTCAAATAAATGACAACTCCCTATACTTTTCTACATACAAAGTTACTTATTTTGAAATATTAACTAAATGTGGAGATTTAAAACTTAGCATTTGATAAATTAATTTATATATTCTTCATATACACATATTTTACTGAACGACATTAACTATACGTGCAGCGCACGTACGCTAAAGCTAGTAATTAGATATTAGATTAGAAGTACTATTAAAAATTCTCGTACAACTTTTTATAATTAAAAGATTCTTAAAAATTGAAAATAATTATGGTTAAAGGAAAAGATGATTGGCACTCAAGGGAGTAGCCTAGTGGTCAACGAAGTGGGTGAAAACCATGGGGTCTCAGGTCAATTCCCAGCGGAGTCAAAAACACTAACTTAGATAATTTCTTAATTGAGGTGCACGCAAACTAGCCCGGACACAAAAAAAAAAAAAAAAACTGATAGATTAACCAAGTTATAATAATGTCACCTAAAGTGAGTAAAAGTGAGGGAGCCAACTAATTTTGATTAAACACACATTTTATGTATGTATTGGTTTTGTTTAAACTTTAACATGAATAAAACTCATGTAATATATGCAATATGAGTATAAACAAAATCAATAAATACATGACTAATGATTATCTTTTTTTTTTTTTTTAAAGTTACCATTTAATTATAGTTAAGTAGGAGTATATATTTTGCTCATGATGTTAACGATTTGTCCATTTTTAATTACAACTAGCTAATTCTCATTGCTAAAACAACTCTAAAAGCCAGGACTCGAAACAAAGATATAACTAGCATTAGCACTAGTTATTGAAGAGTCATAGCACTTGAATCAAAATTAATTTTTCTAAGACAAAAAATAAACGCAATCTTAATCATTCATAATCTCTTGGGGCACAATCAGTGATTTATTTATTTAAGCAAAAAAAAAAAAGGGAAAAGATAAATCTCAGTCTTGTGATTTTTTCCTAATCTTTATTTTATATCATTTCAATATTTAAAGGAGCACTCATAAAATAAAATTTCAATAACTTTTTAAAATCATATTGATCTTCTTCCCCAAGTTCTCTCGACGCATGTTAAGCTAATGTGCGCCGTTCTCGTCATGACTGGAAGGAAAGCTCGAGGACGTCCGAAAAAGCAACAAATTCGTGTGGATACCAAAATACCTAAGCTCAACACCATGGAAAGAAGCTCAACAAAGTTCATGGAGACAATTTATGGGCAGTCGAAGGTGGCAACTGGATCTATTTCTCTAGCACAGATCTATGATGGAGAAGCTTCAGGATCAGCTAAACAACAGCAGAAACAAGCAAACCAGAGCCCAATACCAATGCATGTGGATCTACGAGGAAGTATCACACCTCCTGCAGTAAGAGAAGGTACTGTTACGAATAAGTCACAAGTTGAAATTATTGTTCCATTGGAGAACAAAGAGCAAAATACAGCAGAGTCTATTTGGGCTAAAGTGCTAACTGGAAATAGAGCTGCAGGAAATGGTATGAATTTGAACTATATAACCTAGTAGCTAAACTTGAGAAATCAGAAATTGAGGTGGAGAATCGGAAATGGAAAAGTGCCTTAATAGTCTATGTTTTGGGGGGAAAACTTGGCTATAATTACATGAAAAGGTATGTAAATCAGATGTGGAATACAGTTGCTATGCCAGATCTGTTTTATCATGATGAAGGGTATTATATTGTGAGATTCCAAACAGAGGATCACATGAAGGAAATATTGTGTGCAGGGCCTTATACTGTGAACAATAGGCCAATGATTATAAAACATTGGTCACCTTACTTTGATTTTGCAGCAGAATGTATGACAGATATTCCTTTGTGGGTAAGGTTCCCTAAATTGCCTATGAATTGGTGGAGTGAGAATTCATTGAGTAGAATTGCTAGTACAATAGGGATCTCAATGTTTGCAGACGAGTGTACTGCTAAACAGACCAGAATCTCTTATGCTAGAATTCTAATAGAAGTGAATGTGACTAAGCCTCTACCAACAAGCATTCCAGTCATGAATGAAGAAGGGGTGACCGTTGAGCAAGCGATTGAGTTTGATTGGAAACCATAGTATTATGAAAAATGCTTAAAGGCAGGTCATAACTGTAATAAAAAACCAAAGGAGAATTATAGAAATGAACAACAGCAACAGAGAAGGAAACCTCCACCAGTGAAACAAATATGGAGGACAAAGGTACCTGCAACCAATGAAGTGAACCAGATTCAAGTGGAAGAAGTAAGCAAGGGAGATGTGAATACTCCTAAGCTAACAAATGGAAGGGAAGAACAGAAGAGAGTAGATGAAGAAACAGAAGCAGACAAAATAGAGGACAAAGGGAAAAGTATAGCAGTGAGTAATGACAAGCCAATGTCATATGCTAAAGCCATAATGTCTCCAGTGAGGATTCAAGCACAATCAAGTGCAACTGTGATAGCAACTATGAAAACACCTAATATAGGTGGTCAACCTCAAAATTGATCATGTCCTGGATGGTATGGAACATAAGAGGTACCAACAAGAGGTATAAACAAAAGGAGTTGGGTACCTATACAAGAAAGAATAATATAAAGTTAATGGGGTTAGTTGAAACTAGAGTAAAGAAGAAAAAGTCAGCTCAAATTGCACAATTAATAGCACCTGGTTGGCAGATGCAAAAAAACTATGAATATGCACTGAATGGGAGAATCTGGATAATTTGGGATCCACGGAGTTATAATATAGCAGTATTAGAAAAGTCTGATCAAACAATTCAATGTAGAGTTGTGGGCAGACAAAATGGAGTAAATTGTATTATGACAGTTGTATATGGTTTTAATACTATTGAAGCAAGGAAAACTTTATGGCAAAGATTGAAGGATGAGAATCCTAAGAACAATGAACCATGAATAATTTGGGGTGATTTCAATTCTGTCTTAACCATTCAAGATGGAATTGGGAAAGCAGTTACAAGTAATGAAATCCAAGATTTTAAGGAATGTGTACATACCTTGAATTTGAATGAACTGGCATGGAAATGTGACTACTACACGTGGTCGAACAAACAGCAAGGATCTGATAGAGTGTTTAGTCGAATTGATAGAGCATTGGGGAATGATGAGTGGATGCAAATATATGGACACATTGAAGTTGATTACAGACTTCCATTTATATCTGATCATACACCAATGGTTATCACAATGAGAAGGTTAGTTTCAAATGGCAAAGTTCCTTTCAGGTTCTTCAATGTTTGGGCAGATCATCCAAACTTCATGACAATTCTGGAAGAAGCATGGAGAGAACAATATGACCAAGATCCTATGAGGAATATATGGCAGAAGTTGAAGATGCTTAAACCGTTGGTGAAACAACTCAATAACAGGGAATTCAAGAGCATTAGAGAAAAGCTGGAAACAACAAGGAGTTCATTACATGATATTCAAGTTCAGATAGCAAATGGATATACAGATGAACTAGCTGTGGAAGAAAAACAAGCAATAGAAAACTTGGAGAAATGGTCACTGATAGAAGAGAGTATATTGCAGCAGAAGGCTCGAGCTACAAGGATAAAACTGGGAGATGCAAATTCAAAGTATTTTTCAGCAGTCATGAAGGAAAGAAGACAAAGAAAAGTTATTGTTGAGTTACAAGATAGATTTTGGAATAAAGTGACTGATCAGCAACTAATCCAAGAGGAAATTATAAGCTTCTACAAAGCTTGGATGGGATCAACAGCTGGAAATTTACCTGCAGTCAATAAGTAAATTATGAAGAAAGGGCCAGTTCTGAACCATGTTCAACAATTGCAATTAATTGCAGACATCACCGAGCAGGAAGTGTATGAAGGATTAAGTTTTATTGGGAATGATAAGTCTCCAGGAGTTGATGGATACAATGCATTATTTTTCAAGAAAGGATGGCCAATTATAGGAGATGAAGTTACCAAAGCAGTTAAAAAATATGTTGATACAGGGAAGCTATACAAGGCAGTGAACTGCACAGCCATCAATATACTGCCTAAAGTGCCTAATCCTACAAGCATAAGAGAATACAGACCAATAGCCTGATGTACTGTGTTATATAAACTGATTGTCAAGATCTTAGCTAATAGGATACATAAGGTAATAGCTTCAATTATTTCATAAGCTTAGGCAGGGTTCATCCTAGGAAGGAAAGTAGCAGATAATGTGATACTTGCTCATGAATTGGTTAAAGCTTGCTCAAGGAAGCATATCTCTCTTAGGTGCCTAATCAAAGTTGATATTCAGAAAGTTTATGACACTGTGGATTGGAGATACTTGCATCAAATGTTGGATGAATTAGGCTTCCCAACCAAATTCAGCAACTGGATCATGGAGTGTGTGACAACAGTCAATTATACAATTCTTATAAATGGAGAAAAAACAAAGCCATTTGATGTTGCTAGGGGATTGAGATAAGGGGACCCTATGTCACCTTTCTTATTTGCCATAGACGTGGAGTACCTCAGTAGGAACTTAAAGACCTTGAAACAGGAGAATGCTTATCACTTTCATCCACTATGTGCAAGGATAGATCTAACTCATTTGAGCTTTGCAGATGAGCTTCTAATGTTTGCAAGAGAAGATGCAACTTCAATAAAGCAGATACATGATAGATTCAAGACTTTCTCAGCTGCCTCGGGATTGAATGCAAATCTAGAAAAGAGTTCTATTTACTTTGGGGGAGTCAGTGAGGAAGATCAGAAGGAGATACAAAAAGAACTAGGTTACAGTCTAGGGTCACTGCCTTTCAAATACTTAGGCATACCTCTAGACTCTAAGAAACTATCAGTATTGCAATGGCAGCCACTTGTTGATAAAGTAGTGGCAAGAATATCATCGTGGACAACAAAGAAGTTGTCTTATGCAGGCAGAATTCAGTTGGTGCAGCATGTGATATTTGGGATTCAAGCGTATTGGGCTCAGATTTTTATCATTCCAACCAAGGTGATCAAGACAATTGATGCTTACTGTAGAAGCTATGTTTGGTCAGGAGAGAATGTGATAACAAAAAAGGCTCTTGTTTCTTGGGACAAAATATGCTCACCTAAAGCAGCAGAAGGGCTTAATTTGGTTAACTTGGCTTTATGGAATCAAGCAGCTATAACAAAAACTACATGGGAGCTAGCAAATAAGAAGGACAAGTTATGGATAAAGTGGATTCACAGTTAATACATTAAAGAGAAATCTTTTGAAGCTATGAGGATTCCTCAACAAGCCTCATGGATGCTGAAGAAGATATTTGGTGCAAGGAGTTCTGTGGAAAGTATTACTAATGATCAAGGCAAGAAGCAATCAGTTATAAGGCAGGTTTACAGTAAGCTGATAGGAGAATTGCCAAAGATTCCATGGAAGGGGCTTATGCATCAGAACCAAGCCAGGCCAAAAGCAACATTCATATTGTGGTTACTAATACATGGTAGACTTCAAACTGTTGACAGATTGAAGAAGTGAAAGATGCAGATAGAAAAAGCATGTTGCTTTTACAATCAAGCAAAGGAAACACGAGAACATTTGTTTGCAGAATGTGTTTATGGTAGAGAATTGTGGGGCAGACTTATGAACTGGATTCAAATGAAGGCAAACTTCACATCTTGGGCAGAATGGCAAGACTGGATAGTACAGAAGACAAAAGGAAGATCACAACTGGCCAAGATCCTTAAGATGATAATTGCAGAATACGTATATGCAGTGTGGATGGAAAGAAATTCACGGATTTTTGGGAAAACAGCTGCAACATGAGACATTCTTGCAAAGAAGATAGCATGTGTATGCAACATAAGAGCTGAGGGATATACTTGTCTTGTTAGTTAAATGTAATTACTGAAATTATAGTGGATAGAATGTTAGAAGGAGTAAGAATAGATAGAATCCAGTAAGGTAGATAGGTCGAGCTGGCCTACTGTTTTGTAAATATTACTTTGGTGGTTAATAAGAAGATTTAATTACCAAAAAATATATATATATCTAAAGGAGCTACCTCTTCATCCGAACCTTTTGACTTAAGACCCTATATATTCATGTTTTAAAAGAAAACCTTACTAAATCGTACAAGTAACTAGGTTCGAAATTTTAGTACAAGATATTTTATCAAATCTTAATATTAAGTATTTGCAAGTGTAATAAGAAAATATTTTAATAACTAACTATAAGCATGATACTGAAACTAATATAAACTTCTAATCCATAGAACTCATAATATAAGTAAGACTTTTAATCTAGCCTCACCAATGTCCGCAATATAATTCATCAAGCTATACATCAAAAGAAAAAGATTTTTAATCCAATTAGAAAAATTTCTCTTGAGCAATTTACGTATTTACTTGAATATAATCTTGAAACGCATTGCTTCAACGAATAGGATATTTGCCAATTTTGTGTATCATATGAAGAACATATGTAGGGCTTTCTGGAGTCTTTTAACCTAATTCCAAGTTAAATTTGTAGCTAGAAAAACATTTACACCGCAAAAGTTGTAAAAGAGAAACTTTTTTACTTTGATTATATTGAACATTAGATCTTTTTGCAAGTGCAGTAACATGTTAACATTTATAGAATTTTGTTTGATCATAAGCCTTTTTCTTTTGATTTTTTTTACTCTTTGCTTTCTTTCTCTCCTCCACCATCTCCTTTTATAAAGTGTGGGGCAAGGAAAGACTAGAGTTAGTGATGGTTTTACACACATTTTTAAAATATAATTATCGAAATTCGAAACTCACTAGTCCATTTAATTTGGATTTGCGTACCATAAGGCCGCATTTTCAAATCTCAAAAGGTAGAGGGATTTTATTCATTCCGTCGTAATTTACTTGTATTTTGATAGGCCTTGACAACAATGGATAAGGATTAGTTTTATCATCTAGCCCTTCTTCATAGTAATCAACTCCTTTTGCATTGAACTCTGCTGTGTTTGATTCTAACGAGATGTTAAGACAAGATCACATCTTTTCAGTAGAGAGAATCTTTTTCTTATATTAGAAAAATATCATTCATAGAGAGTTAAAGCACAATTTATCACAGACTAAAGTTCATTCTTGATGGTTACAACTCTACTTGTTTCCTTTACATTGAGTAAATTGATAATTGCATCCATAATCCTTAAGTAGATATCTTACTATATATTTCTTATGTCATTCTGCAAAGTCTAAGAGCAAAAAAGGTTTTCTGGCAGATATTTTTCTCCTTCAGGATAATAATTTGACAATATTCAAGAAATTTAAACCATGATATAACAGAAAGAGTGGTGGTATCATCTTAAAAGGAGAAAACAAAATCATCACAAAACTGATATCAAGTTCAAGACAATATCCAGGATCACAACTAACCAAAAATTTCAATAGCATCTATATCGCATACAAAGCAAAACGCCAGAACTGCCAAGATTGTAATACAATTTCCTTAGAAGACGCGTTGAGTCTTTCCCATGGTACTCTTCAAGTACAGGCATCTCACCTGTTAGCATTAACGACGAGAGATGTTAGAAATAAGTTTAAACAATAAATGAAGTTATCAGACTCGAAGAAACTATAAGCTAAAATGCTCGTGGATAAACGAAGTAAAAGGATGTTAAATACACTCACATTTTGCCAGTTCTTCTTTAGCAAAGACACTAGAAAGTTGACACTCATCTGCACATTCTGGAAGATTTGTTTCTCCTCCATATCCATATTACCAACAGCAACTCCCATGCAAAGCACCTTCTTCAATTGGAATTTTATAGTGGCCTTGGTCTCGTTAACCTTAGACTCGAGCGATTCTTGGTGGGAAACAAGGCTAGGAAATTTACCTGCATTTTAAAGATAAAGTATTTTATACATGGGCAAAAGTGATTTGAATGAACCATAACGAGTGATACGGGCACTTGGGAGAGCCAATCATCAACAAAATATATTTGGGGAAATTTGGTGTAATAGAGAGGTAACATTTCATTAACAAAATATCTGGCTGGTAAGTGCATGGAGTGTGTTTTTGTGACATCATATGTACGTATAGGTAAAGCCAATGGTGCTAGGGACAGTATAACTCAATCAAAATAAGGCACAACCACCAATATGCACAACTATAAAGCACAAAGATGAGACGTAAACCAAAGAGGCTCAAGAGCTAAGCTAAAACATCAAAATAGTCTAATGAACTTACCGGCTTTGTTCAAGCCGGGCCCCAAGAGACGGGGGATTTGCTTTATAACAGCTTCGGATGCCAAAAAAGCATGGTATTTCTTTGCGAGCTTCTTAACCAACTTCTTGTTTTTGTTAAGCTTCTTCAGGCCTTCCACGTCCATGTACTCCAACCCAATCTTTTCAGCCTGAAAAACAAACGCAACAAGCTTTCATCAACCTTGCACAAAATGACAAAATCACCTTAAGCAGTACCCCTAGAAGTAGCTTTAGCCTTCAGGTAAACTAACAAACACAAAACTTTCAAATAGTTATGAGGACTAGGCGATCAACTTCATACAAAAATGGAACTCTATGAAATTTGCTGCTTCCTCAAATCTAAGACATAAATGCAATAGCACTATCTAAATTTATCAGGTACCAGTAGTGTGCATCCAAAACAAAACATTCAGTCACCGCCAGGACATTTCATCGAAGGACAGCTCGGTTAACAAAGCATCATGCACTCACAAGGTCCACAGAAGGGTCGTACTCCAAGGGGTGTGATGTAGACAACCTATCCTAATGCAAGCATAATGGTCACTTCCACGGCTCGAACCCGTGACCTATAGGCCACACGGAGACAACTTTACCGTTGCTCCAAAAGTCCCCTTCATTGCCAGGACATTTAATTAAAGCCGAAAAAATAGACCAGAAAGATTCGCAGAGTTCTTTGATAACGAATGCTATAATCACATAACCACACTAAAGCTTGGAAAAAGAATAATCGAATCACGTATTATTATACAAATCACTGAAGTATGAGCCTTTAAGGATCCATCGCTTAAAACTAAACAAAATATTATTGAAGTGATACTTATGCAAATGTGAGGCAGTAGCTTGGTCAACTTCCAAATTTACGGTAGACACATGAAGAAATTCAGCTCAATTATTTCTGTGACTAGTTAACGTGGATTACCTCTTCAACATGCTGAGCATCTCCAAGCATGCAAATCTTCATCTTAGGGCGAGGAATGTGAGGCAACTTGACTGAACCACTGAAACGCTTGTCCTTTTGGGGATCATAGTTTTTCAGCCCAATCTGAAGCTCAATGGTTTCGGTGAACTTCCTTTTCTTCTCATTTGAAGCACTCTTAATAACAGTGATGGCTTCTCTTAGGGCATCACTCTGAAGCTTACTGTAATTATTAAGGTAATTAACAAGACAGTACAAGATACTCCAATTAGCAAATTTAATAAAGTTCTTATCAAAGATATTATGCAAATTGCAAAAGGCACAAAAGTAAAATATAATCAATCAATTATAACTCAAGGTCCTCAACCCAAACTAGTTGAGCTCAACACAGTGGCGGAGCCACTTAGGCTCAAGGGTGGTCAGTTGAACACTCTTCGTCGGAAAATTATACTGCGTATGTAGGTCAAGTATTACGTTTTATGCGTATATACTAAATAATCTTGAACACCTTTAGCGAAATTTTTGACTTTGCCACTTGGTCAACTATATACATCCTCTATCTCCATTCATTGATCCTCTTTCCTTTCCCCTTATTGTGATAAGGTAAAGCTCACCCTCAAACTCACCACCTAAGAGTCACCTTGTGGCCCTTTTCGCTCTTTGTTGCTCAAACTCTCAACCTCTTGGTTGGAAGTGAAGTCCTCGTGCCACTGGAGCAACCTCACTTGCCATATCCAATACGCTTTATTTTGGCCCATTTCATTTCAACACTCAATAATCCGTCAACTAAAGCAAATTAAGGTTTCTCTAAACTACTGATTATCTGAATCTCACACTTCCCCCCCCCCCCTCCCCACACACACACACTGAGATATAGTTCACTAACACTGACCATACTAACCATATTAAAATGACTCATAGCAGATACGATGTAGACTATCCAAATTCTACACCTAACTTGCTATATTTGACACCTGCCAAGTAGTGAATTTTACTTGACTTCCTACATTTTGACTTTCAAAAATATAGGCATTTTTCTGAAATTAGATTCATTTGCACATTCCGAATAACCCCACATCAACAAGTGCCATTTTCCGTACAAATAAATATTTGAAAAGAACAACACTTTTTTTTTAAAAATTTTGTATAATTTAAGCCTGGGATGAGTTTATATGGATTAACATGGTTAACGACGATTCATATAGCCGACCCCAACTTATAGGGAACTGAAGAGCAGTTGTTTTTGCTGTAAATAAAAAGTTAAAAGATCAAAATTTCTATAAAATGAGAAAATTATCCATCTCTAGTTTCATTATTAAGCCAATCAAAATATTGTCATATATTAAACCAACAATTATCTAATAAATCCAAATCCTACATTCAAAAAATTCATAAGTGATAATCTACATACTCTGAATATGAAAAATAAAATAACATTTACATCGAAAAAGGATAAAAACAAAACGAAAAATTGGAGTTCTGTTTATACCTCATGGTTCAAAGGAGAACTTCAGGAATTGGCTGCAAACTGAAAGGGAGAATGAATGAGGGAGTGAGCGGCGGAGAGGTGGTAAGAATTTGAGGGTTAAAGCTGGTTCTGATTGGGCCTATTTGCACATTCTTGTGGATTATGTGGCTTATTGGGCCTGCTAAAAGAAATTTGGGCCAAGTGCACAGATAACCATTCTCGGGATGTTATTTAAAGTTTAGCCAGTAATTATTTTATCTTGAAATCTTAAACTAAAGATCTTAACTTTAGGATAACTCAGTATATTTTTGTATTGAAAATTTAACCTGAAAACTGAAATTCAGGATGCACTGATTAATTCCTAAATATCAACCCTTTAGAGTGGCTATCTGGTGTCATTTCTACAAGAAATTTGGGCTTGTACTAAAGTCCATGTTTCAAGTGCCAGAATTTGCACCCGGTGTCCCTTTTCGGTAGAAATAACACCAGGTAACCATTCTAAAGAACTGGTGTTTAGGAACTAGCCAGTGCGTCCTAAAATTCAATTTTCTAATTTAATTTTTTGGGACAAAATTATCCTTAATTGTCCTAAAGTTAAGATTTTAGTTTAATTTTTTAGGATAAAATAAGTACTTGCTAATCTCTAAATAGTATCCTTGAGAATGGCTACATGTGCACTCCCCCCCCCTCCCCTTCTTCCATACTTGTAATTCCTTTCATAGCTATAGTACTAGTGTTATCCTCATGTTCCGTTTTTTAGATTGATATTATTACCTGATTTTTCTTTGCTTTCATCTTTATTTTTCCCGGTTGTTGTTACTAGGAGTGTTCATAAAATCTGAAAAGCCAAATCAAACTGAAAATCAAACCAAACCGACCAAAAAAAAATCAATATTTTTGTAGGTTTGGTTTGGTTTTGGTTTTAAATTTTAAAAAACGATCAAATTTGGTTTGATTTTGATTTTAATAAAAAAATAACCAAAAAAATCGAATCAAACCGACTATAGAAGTAACTATTTAAATTTATTATTACACATATATATATGTATATTTTTATATAAATTATCTAAACTTTTATGGTACATATTAGTCATTTGTATTTTTAGTCTAGTTCTTTGCTATTATAGTAATCTAATTATTTGCCTTCTAATTTGATTGGTAGTTTTCTTTTGCTAAGTACAAGAATTTATTTCATGTTAAAAATAATTAATTTTTAATTGAGTACTTAAATTATTCATCACTATTTGAGTCAATTATCATAGATATATCTTGGTAAATGATAGATTTCTCAAAGAGCAATTGATTTGATAGTGTTACGTTGAAAATGTAGTTGCCAGAATATGCGTTTGGTAATATATGTCTCATATTTAAGAAAAAATAGATAAATTACCGAAAGAATCGAAAACCCGACAAAAACTGAATCGATAAAAACCCGACTTAATTGGTTTGGTTCCAATATTTGAAAAATCGACTTACTTGGTTTGGTTACTTTTTAGGAAAAAACCAACCCAAACTGAACCATGAACACCCCTGGTTGTTGCCATCTTGCTTTACATAGTTCTTTGTTATAATTATTTTGATTTTGCTATATTGAGCCGAGGGTCTTGCGAAACAGTCTCTCTACCTTCACAAGGTAGGAGTAAGGTCTGGCGTATATACTATCTTTCTTAGACTCTACTTGTGGAAATATACTGGGTATATTATTGTTATTATTGTTGCCAGACGTTTTATGCATATAAATACAACAGTTTATTCAGGTTGCAAACACATTGAAGATAATTACTTCCTCTTCTACTTCTTCTCCTCTACTCTGTTGTTTACTTTTTTCTACTGCTAGTTTAAAATTAGAAGAGTTTGTTGAGAATTATGAGATAATGTGACTTTAATTATGAGATATGTCACATTATCTTATTATGATATGAATAAACTTATCCAAGAAAAAAGAACTATTATTATGATATAAATGCGGAAGGCTTTAAACATAGATTTGAAACTGATATAGAGGGAAGAAATTCAGGTACTCTTAATAATCCAAATTGGATAGTCCCCTAATTAAATTGTTAAAACTTTAGGCACCTCTGATAGTTATACTGAGCCAATGAAAGCAAGCTATTTGTCGAGTCCATTATTTAAATGGTCACTCAAGTATATGATATTATCACCTAAAATCATCTTTCTTTCGTTTGTAACAGAAATGTCACTTAACTACGACTATAGCACTCAGAAAGTCACTCAACCAGAGATTCTCATACTTTTTGTCAAATACCTAATTTACCCTCTAAATTATCAACTTTTATCTTTCTCTTTTTCTTTATTTTTTTTACTTTTTTAATATTATGACTTTTTCATATATATATAATTGAACATAATTATCAAGAATATATAATGTATATTACCGTTATTTTAAATAATTATTTTTATATTACGTGCATGGAATATAAATTATAAGACTTGTATTTTCTCTAATTCTCAATTGTATAAATAATTATTTGAATTTTTGTTGTTAATATCAAAATAATTATTACGAACAAAGTGTTCAAATTAATTTTTCTTACACGCTCAATATTTTATTATTCTAACATTATATATGCTTAAACACTATTTTTATTGTTTTAATTTTAAAAATAAATTTATTTATCCAATAGGTAAGCCCATAATATAAACTTAAAAAGAGAAAAAAAAATATTTAAAAGTTAAAAAAAATAAAAGAAGACAAAAGTTGATAATTTAGAGGGTGAAATAGTTATTTGGCAATCAAAAGTTTGAGAAATATAGTTGAGTAACCTTCTGAGTGCTATAATCATAGTTAAGTGATGTTGGTGTTACAAATGAAAAAAAGATGACTATAATTAATAATTTCGGATAATTGAGTGACGATTTGTGTAATGGACTCGTAATTTGTCTTTCATCTCTCATAAACTACCTAAAATTTTTTTCTTTATTTTGTAAATCGAAATGCACAAAAAAAAGACTAATAATTGTATCAAAAAGACATTGTTAATAACACAACAATTAATCCTTTTTACAATTCTTGTTCACCAAGTGACACTTGATATCCTTCTAAGTCTTCTCAGTTTGTTAGCAATCCATTGAGCTTTCGTTGGTTGTTTCATTTTCTCCTCCTAATATATCACACAGACATATGAACTAATTACAAGATAGCTTTAAATAAATTTAAAAAATTAGCTGAATTTAAATTAAAATTAATCTTAAACATATTTCTGTAGAAATATATTTATAAAGGAGAGATAGTTATACCTCATCTTTTCTTCTGGTTGCAACTTGAGCCTTGGCCATGTAAAAAACAAAAAAAGTGATAATAATTAAAGGTGCTATATATATATATATTTAATAATTCCACCCATACTAATCTATATCGATGTGATTTTTATCTTTTTCTTCTTTTCGATAAGAGTTTAAGTTATATCTATCGTGGATTTTTTATATCATGGGGTCACCTTTACCTGTTTTAACAAGTAATTTATCTTATTTTTAAAATTATAAGTCCCAAATTTTAAGGAGGCTTACCTATACAAATATTTTTTTGGTGATCTGATAGCGCATAAAATGTCTTGCACTGACGATGTATATAAGTTAATAATATTTTCATCTTTCACCTTACCACAAGTAACTTGAGTTTTTCATTCTCTTCTCTCAGTTGATTGAGTTCTATTTCCAATTCTGCTGTATATGCCTGCATCATAGCAAACTTTACTTCATCCACCAATCTAAAAGTCAAAACTATATATCATACTGTTGAAGTAGGAAGGACTTAATAAAGTCTAGGTTTAAATATAATAAGAGACCAACAAAATTGAGGAAAAAAGGCAGCATTATACTATGATTTTTACTAATATTGTAATCCCATGACTCCAACCTCAAATTAATTACTAGTGGTTGGGTTTCTTCACCATCATCGAAAAATTTAAACTTTTATTATTATATTTTTTGGTTTCTCATCCGGTGTCCGGTACTCGTATTGGAGACTCGACTATATTCGGATTCGCACCTGGTAGGGCCCATTCGAGGGAAAACGCTATCTACCAAAGATTTTCCATACCCAAGGTTCGAACAGAGGCCTCTAAATAAGGGAGAAACAACCTCATCCGCTGCACCACATCCTTTTGGTGTTATTTTATTATCCTAAATTAGACTCTTCTGTTAAATATTTGTGTTAGAGAATGCTCCATTTCTTTTCGTGGATTATTTAAGTGCTTCAAAAAGATTTAAAAATCCTTAATTCAAATCTTATTGTCGCCCTTCATTAAAAAGGAACTTTTGCGTGCTTTGGCCTGTCAACAAAAATCAGACTTGTATATATAGAAGTGGCGTGGTAAAGATACAGCTATTTCCTTTGTCTTAATTTATGTGGCGGATCTCAGACTTTGAGAGTCAAAAATTTTAATTTTGAATTCGGATGTAGAATCCTTAAAAAGTACTATGAGTCACAATAATTAACAATTCAAAATATCTAATAAATATGAAAAAATTACGGTCAAACAAAAACTCATTTGACTCTCAAAATCCAAACTCCGCCACATAAATTAGGACAGAGGGAGTAACTGAAAAAACTGCAGCATTTTCTAAAACTTTGACGATAAAAAATATCATTTCAATCGACTATCTATCGATGGTGGTTTTGTTGGGATATATACTATTAACCATGAGTTTGTTTTGGATATAGTATTTATTATGGAACAATTGTTTATTCAATTTTAATAAAGTTTTAAATAGACCATATATTCGTCCGTATCCTTTAATTATAAAGTAAATGATTTAGTGTATAGAGTTTAGCTTATACACAGAAGATTAAATCATCGGTTCTTATAAGTATAAAGTTTGAATTCACAATCTAAGGATGGAATTGGACAAACCATCATGGATGATTGTAGCACAAGATTAAATATAATTTATCTTGATTATGGGAATGGTTTAATTCCAACTTCATGTGCTAGTACATTTTGTATGTATTGAACGGACCAAGTAGAGATAGTATTTTATACTGACTTAATACAATAAACTCTCTAGCCATTAAATGTACTTATACTCTTAATCTTGATATAATTATTATTAGTTGTGTATATTATTATTTTTTTGATTTATTAAAAGACGAGATTCTTTCGCGGGTCAATATGCCTGGTAAATTGGATAATAATGATGTACTTGGCGAAGTAATAGTTAGTTGATGAAATCTATGTCTCGGTTTAGAGATTGATGATACACCTTTATGAAAGCTTATAAGTTTTCATGTGTAAACCCGACCGGTGAATTTTTTGTATCCGACACATGAAATAACTTAAGCGAAAGTCTAAAGGAAATAATCAATAAATTAAATTTTCAGTAATTTAATTTAATTGATTAGTATCTGAATCTTAACACGGGGAGTTAAATAAGATTTAATGGATGAATTTCGAAATTGAAAAAGGAGTGCAATTACGAATTTTTAGTGGAATAATTCGCAATTAATTATGGTAGATATTAATTTCGAAAATTAGAAATTAATTTCATAATTGGAGCCTTGTTAATTAAATTATGTGGTCTCTATTGTGCCTACATAATAGGAAATAAAGGAATCATTTTTCTGGTGGAAAAGAAAACCCATCAGGTTTTGGAAAAGGGTTTTAACCCTTAAATCTTGTGTTATAAATACATAAGGTTTTCCACCTAAAAAATGTGGAGAAAGATCGCCGAAATTTTCAGCCATGGTGGCCGAAAATTTCATCATATTTTTCTAGAAATTTCGCCCATACGAAATTGCTATTTCCGGGTATTATTTGGGTAATACAGTAGAAGACCGTGGAACGTTCTAGGATCACGATTGTGCGGGTGGTGGAGATTCTATTGAGAATTTATGGAATTGAAACTTACGCGAAAAACATATATGTTCACGCTTCAAGAGGTTAGCCGTGAAACCCCGTTTATGCTAGTTGTCTAGATTACATGTGATTTTGATACTGGGATTGCTTCCGCTGCGTATAATAATCCATCAGGTTTAATGACAAACAGTTCTAATCGATTATTTTAAAATAAAATTATCTCATGACTTTTGACGGATTAAACCTTATTTATGTGTCGTTTTACTCTGAAAGGAAAATGAGCTTTGCTCCTCTGGACGCTAGGCGCTCCCGTGGTTTACGAGTGAAAACTCGAAATTAATTTGAGACAAAATTAAGATTAAAAAATTTGTTACCTGCTTTCTAGCTCTAGATCTTGCTGCAGACTCTCTATTCTTAATCATTCGACGTTGTCTCTTCTCCATTATTGTTGCTTCTATTGAAACACTTGATGATCTTCTTCTGCTATTGTTAATTGGTTCACTAACATCTGATGCACTGTTGGAATTTTCAATATTTTCCTTATTTGTTGTAGTGATTTGATCAGAAATCTGGTGGCCATTAATGAAACCACCATTAACTTGTTCAAAGATTTGATGATGTGTTGAAGAAGAATCAGCATCTCCTTTGCCATTTTCAGCACACTTTGAGTGGCTAAGAAAATCATACCTTGAATTTTGTCCTGCAGATCAAATGTTTCCATGAAAAATATGCATTATTACTTTGCAAATTTGATTTTTTTCATTTTTTGATTTTTCATTCGGTGTCCGATATTCATATCTATATTGGAGTCTCGACTAATCCAAATTTTTCATGCAGCAAAATTAAATAAATTAAAGTGTTTTAAAATAAGGACTAAAATAGGGATGAAAAGTTAAAAAGTATGACCTAGTGGTTAATAAAGTGGACCTCAAATCATGAGGTCTCACCGGGCTAAAACTATGTGTGGCCGAGGGTGATCAACTAAATACCCTTCGCTGAAAAATTATATTGTATATAAAGTAAAATATTACTACTTGTTATGATTAAAAAAAAAAAAGATTTTGTACACTCTTGCATAGCGTACTCGTAAAGGGTGTCCAAAACCCTTATTAAATTTCTGGCTTTATCACTGATTCTCACGTTTAAATATCATTGAAGCAAAATATTGGGCGATTTTTTTTCATTTGTCCAAACTTTGATGGACAAAATTAGCTAGTATCTGCATTGGTGAAAATTAACAGGTATTCAGTAAAATTAGTTAAGATACACGCAAGCACGTCCGGACACCAAAATTATTAAAACAAGGATAAAGTGAAAAGGTTACAAATATATGTTACCTTCTTTTGTAGGAATAGGTTGATTTGAATTGGGAGTAACTTGATTTCCTTCATTGTCCCAAAAATTATTGAGTAGGTCATCTAAATTCATAGACCCATAATTTCTTCTCTTCTTGCTTTGAAATTCATCTAAGGTTAGTGAAAATGCAGAATTATTTTGTCTACTTGATGAAGATTTTGAATGGTATTCTGAAGGTTCTGCTTCTAAATTGACTTTACAATTGTCAATACTTTCATTCTCAGATACTTCCATTCCTTACACAACAACTTTGTCAAATCTCTGCAAATGATAAAAGAGTTAGTCTTAGTAGGCTTGGACATAAAATTTATAATTTTTGAAAGAAAAAAAAAAGTACTCCGTATTTGAATTTAAGTTGAAAAACGTTATTTGGAATTTGAAATTACGTTTGGACATACATTATTACTTGAAAAATTATTGCAGTTTTATGAATGAGGAAAAACGTTTTTCCGAAAAATTAGAAAAAGTGGTTTTAAAAACTCATTTGTGAAAATTTTCAAAACCTTACAAAATTTTATGGACAAACACAATTTCCAAAAAAAAAAAAAAAAAAAATAGTAAAGTGTGATTTTGCAGCTTTCTTATTGATTTTGTGAAAATAAAATAGTAAAATCACGATAGTTAAGTCGTGTTGCAATCTTTTTCATGATATATAAGAGAGTTCAATTCCCACTCAAAAAGTCCGACACTTTTCATTTTCTTGATTATTTGCTTCAATTATTACAAGAGAAGCTGACGGAGAGCAAGGAACAACAACAACATACATAGTCGCGTCTAGCGTCGGTACGATATATATATATATATGCCGACCTTATTCCTATCTTTACGAAAGTTGACAAACTATTTCCGATGTGCCCGACTCAAAAAAAGCATAATCAAATTAACTATTAAGAGGAAAAACGATAGTGAAAAAAAAAAACTGAAACAAAGAACTTGACGTTTCAAACTTCATTTTGAATTCGATAACCTTTCAAAACTTTTAAATTAGAACAAAATCACCATCAAGGGAAAAAAATTAGAAAAGAAGAAGGGATCGATGGAATAACATACTTTAAGATGAAAATTAAGATCCAATAGCTTCCTTCATTCGTAGAAATATTTTCAATAAAATCTTCTCTGAATTGGAGGTTTTTAGATATCAAAAAAATTGTCAATCATTTTCATAAGCAGCAAAGGATATCAGAAATGTAAAGAACAAAAAGAAGGCAATAATGGAGAAATTGAAGACACATCCATGACATTATATTGACACTTGCCAACAATTTACAGAAATTAAGTGCGTTTCAATCCATATTTTGTATTCTTTTGCAGTTTGTTAGTTTTGGGAACTCCGCCCTTTACCTCTTAAATTTTTTAGTCAAAGTTATTTCATATAATAGTTATTCACTATAAGGGTCGAGTATTTTCGGAACCGATCTTTTACGTTATGTTATAATATATGTCCCTGTAACAGCACTTCACTATAACAATTTAAAAATATCAGAACAAACACGATCATTATAAATTTTTTTTACTGTATTTATTTTTCATAAATGTTAAATCCTTTTGGTAATTATAGTACAAACACTTTAAATAAAAATTATTGAGACATAAAATACCCATGAACCATTGTTAAGAGAGGAAAATTTGACATACCCATGGCCCCATGAACAACTTGAGAGTATATTAATTCTTAAAATTAATAAGAAGCATTTTCTTCTTTTTAGACGTCTTTGCCTTTTCTTTTGGTCTTCCCTAACAAGAATTTGCTTAGATCTATGTTGGGTCCAAGTTAAGGTATAGAGAAAATAAGATTATATAGCCGTCGTAAAATAATAGCAAAAAAAATATATAAAATGTGTATATTTATATATACTCTGTATGTTATATACAAAAATTATATAAATTTTATATACTTTTTCGATTACCAGACGTAAATAGTTTCTGGCGCGGACGAAAAGTAAGAAGAAGAATTAACCCAAATAGCCGTCCACCCTACCACTTAAACTAAAAGTAATCGGTGAATGTATAATATATGCATAATTTATGTATTATATGTGTATACTTGTGTATAATCAATATATAATCTATGTATATGACTTAAAAAAATAAATAATTAATAAGACCGGCTATTTATATAAAAATCCCAAATAATAATAGGAATTTTTACATTTCTATACCATATAGGAAACTTCATTACCCTCAATGTTTAAGATTTGATATAATTACATTTAATATACCTAATTACCAATTTTATACCATATAGTGTATTAATTAGTCTCCTAATTTAACTCTACGATATATTCTCACTCCCCCCCATATTTCTCTCTCCAAATCCCCCC